>JAGDQP010035430.1:0-16480 GCA_022664845.1 Lepisma saccharinum
GTTCAAAAGATACATAGGCCACTACTTCCTTTGAGCATAATGAATAGTGACAGGGAGGTAATTGAAGAGGATACATGTAAACCTGAGATACTAATTGATTATTACAATAAACCAAAATCTATTGTTGGTACAATTGACCAGTTATGTAAATATCATACTCCATGCAAAATACAAACAAGGCGATGACCAGAAAGCCTTATTCTCAAGTATATTGGATGTAGCTGCTGTGTACGCTTTCAAGATGAATATATGGGGCAACATCCAGAATTCAGTAACGAAAAAATATACAAACGAAGAATCTGTTTGAAGTCTCTTGCAAAAGAACTTGTCATGCGACACATGCTAAATAGAAGATGTATACCAAAATCATCGAAGCAATGAGGTTGTGATTGTTGTAGTTTCATGATCCATCTGATTCTTCCAGTGCAGTTACAAAGACTAGAAAGATGTATAGACACAGAGAAAGGAAAATTATAGAAAATTGAAATGTCGTAGTATACTACACTAAGCAGAGAAAGTAAGACATGAAACATGACAAATACTACAAATTTCAGAAAAGAAGTTAATACAGTTTTGAAATATAAAATAGACACGTATTTAGACATTTTCGAAGGAATCCACAAACACTTATTTTATCTCTCTCTCTCTCTTGTGTCCATATATATATATATATATAGGGACACAAATGTAAAAATCGGCGTCCTTTCCGAGTTATGGGCGTGGGAAATTTGGGATTGTTACCAAATGGTAGACGATTAGGTAAGAATTATATTGGACTAATCGAGCTGACAATTGCGGAAACCCAACTGATATCTTCCAGATGCTGAGGATTTCAACAGAAATGGAGAAATTGTCTTTACGTAAATATGAATGTATGATCACGATATTAATATTTTGTTACGGTTGTTATTGTGTTCAAACACCAGCTCTTTGCTGAGTACCTACGTTCCCAGACAAATATTTTATGTGGAAACTACTCAGGGCAAGTTTCTGGTTTGCTACTACACTACTGCTAACTTAATTTAAGGTTACGTTATAAAGGATAAATTGGTATTATTATTCTTATTCGTACTATACTACATAATTAAATATTCCTATACTACCAACGTCCATTACAGTCTCCAGTACAGCTCACTCAACATTTGCCAATAAACTGAGACGCTCGCGTGCACTAATTTACCTTAGACAATTAAGGTGCATGTGCGAACAAAAGTCTATTTGCTATCTTTAACATGAAACACAGACTTTTGTTCTCGCATACGCGTCAATTGAAGGTTTAGTCTAAATGAGAACATTGGAGTAATGCAAGGTATATAGGAGCCATAGTACAGTACTGCCATCACCCTGGAACACACGGTCAGCGATCTCACTTTTGCTTCCCTTTATTGGCGAGATAAATATAAGGTAGACCGGGGCTATTTGGGTTAAACTTAAGAAAACATGCCACTGCGCATTTAGTACGCTTAACCTGCCATCAGTTGTGAGTTTGTTGGCAAAGAGAAGGGTGTGTGCGTCCTTGATCTGCTGCTTTCTTATCACTTGCTGTGAATTTGCGACTATTCTGAGCAAGGTGAGTTGAAATACTTCATAGTTTGCTCTGATATAAAATAATGGCAGTATGATATAAGATGCTGAACCTGTGTAAATGCATATATTTGTAAAATTATTACCGTACGCATAAAACAGAACGTCCGCATGTTATAAACGACATTTTTGGCGGTCTAGTGTGAAAGTAGTACGTTCCTACGTAAGCATGTGCGAAGCGGGCCTATTTGAGTCAGGTGTAACCTTATGTGAATTTATTTATGGATTTTAATTTTGTATTTATGGTTTAGACTATATGATGCATGTATGTTAAACAAAACATTTCATTTTCTTTTTAGATGGTACGGACATACAAATCAAAACATAAATACAACAAGTGAAATAATGAAGACATAGAAAAGGCCATCCAAAGTGTAACAAAAGGTGATTTGAGTTTACGTGGAGCTTCACAGCTCTTCAATGTCAATTTGAAACTATGCGAAAGAAAGTGCAGGTCAAAAGGTTGAGACTAACCTTTTGTGATAATGATGAAATAGTTCAAAGTGCAAAACCGAAAGCCATAGGACACTCCACAGTACTGACAGAAAAACAGGAGGAAGAGTTCGTGTTGCGAATTTTGACTCTCGCGGGAAAAAGACTAGGCTGCACCCCTGAAACGATTCGAAAGCTGTGCATCGATATGTAATAATAAATCAAATTCCGCATCCTTGGAAACACAAAGGATTAGCTGGTGAAGATTGTTTTTCAAGTTTCATGAAAATACATCCGAACTTATCATTGTGAAAGTCTGAGGGACTTTCAAGAGCTCGTGCTGAGGAAATTAATAAGGAAGTTGTGAGTAATTTTTAACTGTTGAAATCTGTTACTTCGACGATTAGTGGCAACACAAAACCACAGCGTACGTGGTTGAAATAGGGTTTTCTCTTAACAACAACCCAAACAAGGTCAATGCCAAGAAGGGGAAAAAGAAGTAGTTGCTCTCACTAGCGTCGAAAGAGGCGAAAATGTTATTGTGATAGTCTCTTGGACAATCCATCCCACCATTTATTTTTAAAGGTCAGCGTATGAGAGAAGAATTCGTGAACAATCTACCACCGGCTTGTCATGTTTCCTTATCAGATAGTGGTTAAGTCAATGAAGAGTTGATGGGAAAATGTTTATTAATGTTGTGTTTTTCACAAATTATATAGAAAAAGAGTATAATTTAAAAATATACATGAACGCTAAGGTGATTAATGTAAACAATGTTGATACAGCGAAATACCCAAATAGCCCCCTGAGCGACCCAATTATTTCTAGTCTCGAATTCTCCCATTTTTATTTTAAATTCGCTTTCAGAATTTCCATGACTTAACAGGTTCTTTATTCTTTAATATGTTGTACTATAATAATGTACGTAGATTATGACATAATTATTTCAACTCTAAAGCACCTCGGGTTTTGGAAATTTTGATTTTTCTCTTGCTATACTCAAATAGCCCCGGTCTACCCTATGTGTGTTCAAGACAGGGTAGAACAAGTAGTATAATTAAGATCCATTTACTAGTCTAGTTGTCAGTGTTTGAATTTGGAAAATTCAATATTTCGAATTGCTCCCACACCATTTGTCCTATCCGTCATAAACTTGGCATTTAGCTACTAGGACTGGCCATAGAGGTATCTCATGCACCACCTGGCAGCTGTCAGTGTTGCCAATTTTAAACAGTTATTAGTTTAAATTACTGCCATAACGTTTCCCCTATCCATACTAAAATTGGATTTTACGTACTGGGTTAGGTAACTGACGTACTTCCGGGGTGTTGAAGCTGTCAGTGTTGCCAACCCATTTTGAATGAGATTAATTTCAAATTGCTTGCATTTATCTGTAACGAACATCGGATTAAGGTGCTAAGACAGGTAATAGAGGTACGGCAGGTTAGCCACCCTGCACCAACAGACGGGTATACCATCAAGTCTGTCGATAGAAAAAACAATAACAGTATTTAGTGCTCTAGCCTTCATTTTAACAAGTGCGCATAACATCTTAGTTAACGTGGATGAAGCACCTATTGTTAATATTGATTGTCATCAGCCTGTTTCAGTAATGAATCTAAACACTAATAGAGAACGATTTAGTATAAATCATAGTACTGCAATAAATTATAGCTTTTGCAAAGATAATTTGTATCAATTATACGAAACACTTCGCGACCTGGATTCGTCCTGCTTAAGAAAATATAGCAATGTTCATGAAACAATTCATACGATGAATTGAATTTTGTATTCAGTTACTATACCCCTAAAAACGTTTTGTTCAACTAAAAATATTCTTCTTGTTTTACCAAAGAAATTATTACTTTATAAAATGTAAACGAATATCACAGAAAAGTATGAAATATTCCACAGAAATAAAGGCCACAGGGAAATGACACGTTTGGTCTATTTTTTATATAGCAAAGCCTTTTAAAGGTACAAAATTAACATTGCATATATATGCGCATGAAATAAAGAATTGTTTGTTATACATGAACTATTTATATTTTCTTCGTGTATGACATCTTGTTGGAAAGACCTTTCATAGACAAAGCAAAGGGTTCAATTAACAAAGTGTGCCCCAAACTGGACAAAAGCGTTATTTTCCTGTGGTCTTCAAATAGAATCATGCATTGAAATATAACGCTATATATATATACTACCGGTTCCCGTAAGATCACCGAAGTCAAGCAGCTCTGGGTCTGGTCAGTGTTTGGATGGGTGACCGTTTCAGCAGTCCAGATGGTGTTGCCTGTGCGGCGTCTACCCAGCGTCGTGAGGCCAATTGGGGAGCTACCTGAATAAAGAAGTAGCGATCACAGTTGAGGGCTTCGGCTCTCCTCTCCCAACACGTCTGGTCAGCGTGGGAGCAGTAGACCACCTCCGGGAGAGGCCTCATCCAGTAGTGGATTGAATATGACTGTGTATTATATATATATATATTTGGAGTTGAAACGAAAGAGGTAAACATTTTTATCTTAACCACGTGTAGCTAAATTACTACATAGTACTAAAGAATACCAAATGACTTTGTACTTTTCCTAAAAAAAATGTACACAATTTATTCCCCTTCAAATCAGATATATTGAAACAGGTAAGTACAATGTAAATTATTCACTTGGTGTTAACATGCATTACAACTCGTAGTGATAATAAAGATACTATTAACAAATTAAAGCCTAAGAAAACGACCATACTCCAGGGTACTTTTATAGGACATTTACTTTCAATTATGTACATAAATGAGCTGCCCAACAAGTTTAAAAATGTACGTGCATAATAAATGATGATATAAAATTATACAGTGGCATTAGACACTCACACGATATGTTTCAACTTAATTAATGAACTACAGGGATAAGTATTCCATGATAATCTGAAAATCTGTATCTAGAATGTGCCAAACACCTTTTCTAAAATCAAATTAACTCAACCATATACATATTTTATAAGTAATGATAAACTTTAGCAGGTTCACTCTACTAAGCATTTGTGGTAAGTTCTACAATCGACGGCTAAGCTTTTGGTCAGGGCTAAGTTTAGGCCAAGCCTCATTTTGTGTACTCTCATTGGCCAAACTATGACTTGGCTTCAACTCTTAGCCTTGGCCAGAAGCTTATCCATCAATTGCAGACCTTACCCTTAGTGTTATTATTGACACTAACATCTCATTTGAAAACAATACTTCATACATAATCAATAATTTATACAAAAGATTAGGGTTTGTAATAAGAAATGCTAAATATATCCATTAAATATATTGTATTAATGAATTATACAATGGTATCGTGAGGAGGATATTGGAATATGCATAGGTTATCTGCTCACGTAGATATCAACTGCAGCTAAAGAGAATAGAACAAATTCGGAAAAAGAACTTTGTGCGATTTGTAAGTTATAAAACAATATAAAGCCAGTGTTCATAGACCATAAATGCCTCACAAACAACTATCATATGAATTTAATTAATTTACTCTTAAAACTATAGAAAAATGTCTGACCAAATATTTCCATACTAAACTGTAAATGGTAGCCTTGGCTACATTACTATATTTAATAATTTTATACATGTCATGTTACTGTCTCTTGTTTTTAAGATATGTGTAAGTAGAAGGGTTAGTTCCACCGTTTGAAAAAAATCCTGATTTTGCTACAAAGTGCGTAGCCCGTTCCAGACGAGCTTCTGTAATAACTGAGCTGTTGGATAAAACCAGCATTATCCACGATTATGACTAGATACACAAAGCACTCAATACTTCGTAATAGTAATGGCCATTAAAAGATAGTGGACGAGAATCGCTGAGGGGGCGCTGAGAAGTTGGCGTTTTCTTCATCCCCATGCTTCTCAATTTCGATTTATATCTCGTTTGAAAGTGTAAAATATAAATATGTTATTGTGAAAATATGTTCTGGATAATTGATTCTTCCTTATTTCCAGCTTTGAAGTAGCCATGGAGGAGGTATAAGCCAGTTTCAGGGCACCGGAGTTTTCGGAGTGTGATCAGAATTTTGTTTCTCCAAGGAAAGTTTGTGAAGTACATTCATGGCGTTATGTTTCAAATATTGGGAGAACAGTGTCCTTCCTACAACCCCATACAAACCTGAATCTATCGATTCAAGACTGGATATTTCAGCGTCGAAGATGAGGTTCACAGTGGCCACCTTGCATCAGGGACGGATCCGGTAGCATGTGGTGCAGTGCATTAACTTATTCTTATGGATCGATGACTACCAGCCACGAAGATTGCAGACACACTGAACATATTCCGGGACCATTTAGGATTCATCATCCATAATGTACTGGATATGAAGACACTTTCTGCCGCTAGATTAGTGACTGTGAATGAAACGAAGTTCCATCTGTATGATCTCGGGACAAAGCATCAGTACTTGAAATGGCGCCACGTTCTAACAAGTTTTATGCACAAAAGTAATCAAAGAAGTTGTTGGCGTCAGTTTTTGGGGACCGCGATGGGATTTTGATCATGGACTACCTCCAGGATGGTTCTACAATAACTGGTGAACTACGCTAACTTTATGGTTTAAAGGAGGTTATCTAGAAAAATTCAAGGTAAATATGCGAAAGAGAACAATGCTCCAGTACACAAGGTCCAGATTGTGCGGGACAAACTTCATTTGCTGGGTTTTGAATTGGTCGCCCCCCCCCCCCGCCTTATCTATTCACTGATCTAGTCCTACTGATTATTACCTGCTTCCACAACTAAAAAAATATCTGAAAGGGTATCGATTTGGTGGCATTTCTGATGTCAGAGAAGTCAGAGGATTCGAGTGCAATGAAATAACTTTTTACCGGGGTACAGAAGTTTCAGACGATATGTGATTGTGGATATTGTATGATATCGTGTGCGTAGGGTATTTGAGCGGTATCACATGATCATGGAAATTTTAGAACAGCTATTGTTGGGTATCATGAGCCGTGTGGGCAGGTGCAGAGTTTTCTTGAAACACTTACAGTCGTCTACCGATGAATTGAAAACTGTTTTAGCATCTGAATATAGGCAGGAGAAATAACGCAAAGACATTGCTGATAGAAGTGGGTGGCATGTCACATTTCTCACCACTCATCATTCCTTACACCATCACAGTTGCTGGAATTGTAATGTGGATAACCCTCTGGGGTCATATAAAGGAACTACACATAACAGCCGGTCATTTCGTCTGTTCACCATTTGGTTCTGATCGAAGTTTTCTCATAAGAGAAAACAAAAACATGCCGTATTCTTATTGGTTCTTTATCTTGTTGAGTAACTGCTTTACACGAAGCAGGCGAGTTGTTTTGTGTTTCCGAAACACGAAGTGAAATTTCCTCATCGCATATCACTTGTAACGCAGATCCTTCTACACCACACATCTGACTGTGTCGTAAGAAGAAAACACTTGAGATCCATCTCGATGGTCGTCATAGAATTTCGGACGTTATTACTAGTATCAATAATGTCTTGCAAGTATTTTATAAACTCTGGTGTTCTCATCGTGTCCCAAGATTGATCATGTCGTTTTCGTTTTGATACAAAAGACACATCCCCTCTGGAAATTTGAAACTCATTTCACGCGTTGTGCAAACTAATTTACAACTTTTCGAAACGTCCTAATCTCTAAACGATAATCTTCATCGTAAACGGCAACAACCACCGACCTCTTCCTCATCTGCTGCGTCAAACTATGTTCGGCCACGATGCACTTCGAACGATAACTCATATCCGTTGGTTACAAAAGAGCTATGTAGCATACAGCACATGTTCTCAAATATCCTATGCACCCTGTAGTTTCGTTCATAACATACCCCGTAGCCCTATATCATAAAGTTGAAGAAGCACTATGAGCTTTCTGTCACGTACTTCTTTCGCATTTAACTTTTGATGCGTTCCTATCGCTACGAAACACTCAACTTGTCATCACTGCTAACTTCAACACATTCTCTCTCCTCAAAATGACAATAATGATAGGGTATGGTTCGGGATGTGTTGGAAACTGTTTACAAATTCGAACAATCCCTAAACAGTGGAACCAGAAAATATTTTTGCGAGGGATATTTTCGGTTTAAGATCTTTGTTTTGTAGGTAGGAATGACATTTAAAACCTCAGATTTTATACAGCACTCTCTCTGACAGGGGTCGTCTATAAGCGGCATTTTGCATTACATTTTCTTATCTCGCAGCTCATTCTCAAAAGCAATGAGATAACGCTTCAAATGCATCCTGAGGGTTTTAGCACTAGAAAATTTCTCAACCTTTCTAGATAAATGTAAACGTAAACAAATGAAGACGTTTCCAGGCTTTCAAAAACAAAGATCGCAGTTTGACCATATTCCTAGTTTCCAATGAATTATGCAGAAGCGCATAATATCCTCTACCCACTAGATTTCGATTCCAATAATAATAAAATTGTATTTTGAATATAGAATTGTCTGTACGCGTCTTTTCCCATGTTGGTGCGAAATAACAAGTTCTTCTTGCCTTAGTTAAGCATTTTCCAGATACAAAAGGCACCAAAATAGAAAATAAAATCAATAATAATAATCTTTAACACTTCTACATTATCTTGTCGGTTCTTGCTGCTTGAGAGGCTGTTGAACGTACGAAGTGTTAGTCCAACGCCGAATCCCCGTAGACGCAAACAATGAGCAGAGACTACTAGACAAAGCAAGCACAAAATATGTATCATTAATAGTTTAAACACACTTTAAAAAGCATTCTACAATCATGTCAAATAGTCAAGTTAAGCATAAGTGGTAAAGTTAAGAAGAATCCTGTTGGTTTAGGTATTATTTTGGCTAAATTCCAAGCTAGCCAAAGAAAGAACAAAGAATGAAATTCAAATTACCCATATCGAATTTTTGTCTACCGAGTTCGGAACTGTCAAATGTGGGAACAATCTTGCAACTAATCTTTGTTTATTGTGTATACATACCGCAAAGATTCTAGCAATCTTCAACCAATCAGGATCTTGTATTATATTTAGTTTGATTAATAAAGTTGGCTTTAAGAGATCCAAGATGTTTTAGTCTGCTCGGAGTGACCTTTGACCTCAGTTAAATAAATAAAAATTTAACCTTTACATTGTAAGAAATACCGATAGATCCCAGGACCGTATTTGAATTTATTGAAAGACATACATAATAACAACAAAACTGCTTCAAAGTGACCTTTTGTATCATATGTATTACGTATTGCAACAGGTAACAAATACCTGGAGATAAAATAAGAAAGGTGGAAGCAGCTTACACATCTACAAATTATACATAACAAGTTATACCTAACTTGTTGGTTATGTATGTATTGTTAATGTAAGTATTGTTAATGTCAGTGCTTATTATGTTTATAGCGCAGAAACCTTTCCGGGCTGTATGAGTGGAAGAACAGGAGCTTCAGACAGCATGGCCATCACTTCCCCTGGAATCCAGTTGACTCATGTAGTTGCTTAAGCTCCTCATCTCCCTAAAGGGGAAAAATTGGGTTTAATATATAGAAGAAGAGATACGGTGAGAGACACTGTATTTCATCGCTCCGTTATCATACAGTAGTAGTTACAAGTTACACTACAAGCAAATACTGTACTAGCCTATAGTACAGCCTACTCTTCTCTACTTGAGGACAGGCTAACAATCCTAGCTTTAACGAAAGGACCAACCATACAGTCCGGTGAGTGACATGGCGCTACTTCCACAGTTATAACCCTTCCATTCAGAATGAAACCTGCTTTCTGAGATCTACTCCTTGCTTTTTCTTAATAGCTACATCCTCATCCCCAGTACCTTGTGCTTAAAATGCACAAAACGATACGACATTATTGACTGAAACATGATATCGTATAGTTTGAAGTAGACAAAATATTGTAATTGTTATCCAAAATTGCTTTTCTATTACAATATACAAACACAAGTTTCTATTTTGAGCACTTTTTTTTTGGAACATTACTCATTTTTTTTTTCCTTGAAAGGTATCAATGAATTTAGATTATCTTCAATTTGTATCTTCATGGTTTCCACTCCCTTAAAGGTCTTCCACAATTTCCTCCCATTTGGTGTTCATTTGACTCAAGTAATGATTCCAGTAAACGACATTGAAAATGCCAAATAATATTGGAAATATCACCAAAGCAAAGACGTCCAGAATGCCTTGTTTTCTCAAGAAAACTTTCATCCAACCACAGCATCTTCGGCAAAGAGTGCATCTAGATTTTTTCTTGACTTCATCAGATTCCAGAGGTTTCTAGAGAAAAATTAAGTTTAAAGTGTCAATAAAAATATTATTTATTTTTAATTACATATCTAAGCAATATGTTACTACTTTCGTCACGTTACTATAGTAACGTTAAATATTTTTTTTTATTTGTAGCATTTCTGTTAATACATATTCAAAACTTTCTGCTTGGTCTATCCTTTCAGACTACACCAATAGATGTTTGATAACTATTTTCATCTATCTTCACGTTGCGTTCATCATGTGTAAACTGATCTGGTCCGTCACAGTTGAAGAGAAAGGCTAGTGATATTTAAATGTTTCTTAAGGAATTCAAGTCGTGCATCGTGTCATGTTAGTTCCTCATTCACGTTAAACATCAAAACGGTGCTCATAACTTCTCAAGTAAAATTGTTTGTTTAATGATTTTCCTAGTGTGAATACAAAAATCTTTTGTGACTCTATCCTTGTTTACAAAAATGCCTGCAAGCAATAACTGTAAATATTGGTTATTATGGGCCTCAAAAGTTTCATTTCCATATTTATCCACCATCCCGTTAAAACTGGATGGCTGAAATCCAATGATTTTTTCCGGTTCCTCCCAATTGTGCCCTATTGGACAATCCTTCATCAGTTAATCAATAATAAATGTAGTAATATCTGTTTTGGTTTGTCTGAATTTTCGATTGGCTATGTTCTTTAGTTTGGTGAACAATCTCGAGCTAGATATTTATTGTCCTTGCAATGTTATGACTTTTTCACCTTCACATTTTTTTACTGAAGTCACTCTGTGGAATCTATTAACATCGGTTTAAGGTGTCATCCTCTGTTGATGGCTGTGTGTTAAGTCTTCCTTTAAGATAAAAAGCTAAGGTATATGCAGGGTTTGTTGCCAACCCCGTTACACATTTAATGCTAATCTTGATCTGACTCACAAGAAATGTTTTCAGATGACACCCACGACCCGCAACAATTATAACAAGACGTTAAGAAACCTATTCCGTATTACCGGTACAAATACACTTAAACCTTCACATGTCAGGAATAAGAATTATTGTAAATATCTACGTCCACTACCTGTTCTAAAGATAATATAATTAAAAGTTTTCTATGTTAATTACAAAATTAAGCGTTGCATACCAAAAGTTGATGAGATGTATATTATTGACGTAAACGTACGCAATATTAAAAGTGTTTAAAGTTTTGACATGCGTAATTGTGCAGAGCACTGGAACTGGTTGTATTAAACAAGCAATTACAAAACTGATATCACAGCATTTAAAATTAAAATAGAACGTAGGCAATATTCTAGCGTAAGAAACATTTAATTTCGAGTACTGATAGGAATGGAAAGTTGTTTAGGATGGAAAGTTGTTTAGGAAAAAATATGTGAAAACATCCAGCAGCGAAAGTAGCAAGATTCTTCAGACAGAAACAGGAGCATGGAGAAGGAAAAGAAAATAGAGAGGAAAAAGAAATGGTATGTTAAATTAAAGGCAAGGAATGTGATATGGTGCATGTAGAAGAAAACACGAAGAAAACTGAGGGAAAGTTATAAGGATGAAAACAGCATAAGGATGAAAAAAGAGAAAAAAAAATGTTGTGAAATACATTACAAAGAAGTAGAACATGAAATTTCTATACGAAGCACCAGGACTCTAGAACAAGAAAGCATAATATTCTCAAGGAAATGGAAACGATTCGAAAAAGATGGAAATGAGAAACAGAATAATCAAGTGGAACGAGGTATTAAGTATCAGCAAGCATTGGAAATGAATTGTGAAGAAAGCTGAATATGATGAAACAGGTTGAAAAAGGAAGCAGAAAATAAGTTCATTGAGCAGTGGAGAGGATAGCGAAAGAATCATCGATCAACGAAGCCAAAAGGAAATATAACATGAATGTAGAAGTGAGAGGAGACAAACGTAGTCTGAAAGAGAGAGAGGAAACGGGAAAGAGTATTCATTGGGTAGAAGATGTATGGCCATTTCAGCTACCAGAAGATGGAAGGAGATCTCTAAAGGAGAAAAATTGATATAGTACTGAAATTTGCAGTTGAGTATGTGTTTGTTTGTGTGTGTGTGTGTGTGAGCACTATACTTTAGGTCTTAATTCAATGATATATTAAGATTTATACAAGCAATAACTCCTTATTCGGCTTTGAGGAAGATTGTGTTAAATTTTGAAGCCATTTCAGCCATGAATTGGCGACTAAAACAGTTCTTTAAATGCAATGGCAAAAGTGGTGGAACACTTATTTAAGTGAAATTTAAATAGCATGATAATAGATAAAACTTCATATACCCAGTGGGAGCCTCAAATCACGCGATCTAATGATGAATATCCCTGCTTGTCCTTAAGTATCGGTATCAAAGATTCAAACGGGATGCATATTGAAACGATCTCTTGAGAAGGGGTTAGGAAGGGAGGATTTGATGAATTGTCGATATGTGATTCCTTAAGTTATTTTAACAGTTTATTAAAATTTGGTATTCTTTACTCACTAGAATGCAAACAATTAATGGAGTTCATACTATTGGGAATACAGTAATGTATTCTGAATACAGAATACAACATGACACATAAATTTGGAGAGTCGAAATCCAAAAACATTAAGTCATCAAAGTATCAATATTTAGGAAATGTAAAGAACCTGAAACTGCTAAAAGTTTCTTATACAAAATTGCTGTTGTTAGCCTCTTTTTACACACCAAGGTAAATGAGATTCGCACGTAAATCAATTCAGTCCATCTCAGGCACTAGAAATTCGTTTCGAACTCATTTCCAATCTCGAGTTGATTTCTCAAAGAAGTTTCGGAAACGATTGGATAAAATAATTTTTATTCATTGTTGTCAATACTATGTAAAAATATACCAAAATGGAAGCCTCGTTTAGTGAAACAAATACCTTCGCAGCTGTCAGAAAACGTTAGCTAATAGCAAACGTTAGCTGATTGAAAACGAGAGGTCAAATGAATGTCATTAGTTTATTCTGCATATCATAAATCATGGAAGAACCCTGTATCAAATACAAAATACTATAATTGAAGAGCTCAACTGAAACACATCCCAAGTTCACTCTTTTCGTATTTGCATTTTTTTTATGTTCGTCGCTATCTATGTTCCAAGGGCTATCCACTTGCATAAATATTACATCCTAATCCCACCACAAAAACCAATACAACATAATTTTCGCTGAATAGGATAACGTATGAAGATCTTGGATTGTTTTTCGTTCCTCCTAAAAATATACTCCGGTGGACTTGAGATGTTTTTCAATTCAGGTCTTCAATTGTAAGTTGTTTGTCCAAGATAATTCGGAGAAGATTCTATCTTGATATGCATTAAAGGACTTTCAAAATATACTAACAATCACCTCTGTCCTAAAGTCAAGAATGATTCTTCATGTATATCCCATTTATGAAGCTCGAATCTTCCGTTTGTTTGGAATGGAAATACACTGTCTCCTAAAGAAATCATTGTACAGCTTTCTCATTTCACCACGCAAGGAAACCAGACAATGGATAGTTGATAATACTTTACTCTTGGCAGTATTTTGATCCTCAGAGCCCCAGGTATCAACTCTAACATAATAGTTCCTATCCACTTATCCAAGCCACACCTCCGATTTATAGTTGTGGATTCTATGTGGCGAATTATGTGATCCTACTACGGGGTGTCTTTGTCCTACCGGTGAGTTTTTAATGTGTTCTATAGGGAAAACCGCATTCACCTTCTTGTTGTGTATGATAAGCAAAGTGGGAATAATATAGAGGTTCTGATGATGAGTAATCACTGCCAAGCAGATTAATACCCTGATGATGCTGAGCAATAAATCGGAATTTTCAGTATTCGTGCCGAGTGATGTTTGCGTCTTGAATAAATTTGGTTACTGTAGGTTTGCCTAAAAAACAACTGTATTTCTGCGGAATTGCAGCCATGCTTTGTGAGCTTCAGAGCATGTGTGTTTCCTAATATTACACGATTATATTGCAAAGGAACGGAGATCTTGTGCATACGCGTATCCCGTCGGGTCTTGTGTAGCAAAACAGAGCTCTGTAGAGAGGTTTGTATATTCTTGATTTCTGGTTCTTTCGTCTCCAAGTTACACTGCTGATCTCAGAAAATCTCTAATAAAACAGAGGTAATTTTTCTGGATATATTCAACTAATATATTGTCGAAATTTTATCCTGGCTTTCAATCAATTTTCCAATTGATATATAGCTATATTTCCCGTAAATGTATTATAAAGAAATTCACCTATTTCTATACGAGTTCGTACTACCTAAATCACACCATTAAAAGCTAGATGTTTTCAAACATTTAATGAAAGTTCTCACTTTGTTTGTTTACTCTGGAAATATATTTACAACATAAAAAGATTCGAAAATATTATAACAAAGCATCACTATTGACATTTTAAGATTGTACAATAATATTCTAATTAATATAAGAAATATAAATACAGGGAGTAATTACTTTCGTTGGCAAGATGGCTTGAGCTAGACCAAAGCTGCTGAAATCTCCTGTGCAGTTTTTACAACATTCCAAAGTTTTTTCGACCTTTCCTTCAAGAAAATTTACTCAGTAGTGCTATAAAGTGTTGCAGTGTTTTATATAATGATTTTACATCATGAAAATTCAAAATTAACTGTGGTAACAACATCAAATGCTACAGTGACAAGAGAGTTAAGAGTGACTAACAGCTATGGCGGACAGAAACCATAGCAACCAATAAATACCTGACCATAGAACATCAATTATTAAATCTGTCAGACTGCAAAATTGTATTATATTATAAATCTTATTATAAAACAGCAATTAACAAAACGAAAGCGCAATGGATGGGCATAAATAGCCATTTCCGCGCTAGATCACAAACACGAATACGAATACGAATGTAATTACTTTCGATGCATAAAATTGTAACAAGAATTTTGATCAAATTTTGTTGCAGTTTGATATCTTCTTAACATAACATTTCAGTTTCTTTTCATATATTCAGTGGCACCAATTGTTTGTAGGTTTCTGTACAACCGGCTGTCACGAAATGTAGTATATTAACCAAAGAAAGTGAAAATAAATTAATTTATGATTTGAGTTTAGCAACAGCAATTTATTCAGCTGTTTCCAATCTGGAGATTACATCTAGTATGTCCTTTTTAATTTTTTTATCATTCACCACTCTAAGAATTCGCACAGCCTGATCCTTAGATGCCTAAACGCTATATATTTAAAATTCTAAATTACAAGACTTCACGATGGTGCGTGAACTATAGTACATAAAGAGAAACTGATTTTAAATTTAGATCCAGCGATCTGGAATTATTCGCCCGTTTATAATCTGTTGACTCCAAATTAAGCAGGTTGATGAGTTCTCTCAATTTAAACAAAAAAAATGATCGACACTTCAGTGCGCTGTCCTAAGGACCAGTATTTGTTTATACTATACACATTTTCTTTACGTTATTAGCCTGCATGGACAAATCGGTAGCGCGCACGACTTCAGAGCGAGCTGTCCCGGATTTTAATCCCGGTGGGGGCTCAAATTTTTTGTTTTGAGCCAGCATCGTGAGGACAATTGGGGAGCTACTTACATAAAAAATGTAGCGGATTGTGGTCACGAAAGTCCCATGCACGGATAAGAATAGGTGTTATGGTGACCACATGGTCTCTACTTGAACGTAATACAGCTATCTGACAGTCCAGGCCACTTCAGAGGTTGTCGTACCATACAGTTTAGTTTTAGTGTTTATTCAATTATTACTTTTAGAAAAATATTTAACTCCAAAATGTTTGTCTTACCACATAATTAAATTCCGTTGGAAAGAGGATAATTCTCCCAGGATTTTCAAAGTCTTGTTCGCTCTTGGTACTGAAGCAGGAACATCTGTATCGTATACCGAACAGTATGAATGCGTACTCCAGAAGAGCTCCAACGACAAAACTCATGCACACAATCAGCCAAACCTCAATAGGTTTTATGCCAAATGAACTCTTTAATTTCTGCCTGTGGGAAAAGTAATAACATGATATAAATATTCCTTTAAAATGCAACTTTCTTAGCATGATTATTTAATTAATGTTAATTGAAAAGCTTGTTCCCAAAACAAGCTCATGCTTTTTGCATATTCATTCGTATTACGATAACGAAAATGGCCAATGTTTAGATTTAGATAGATAGATAGATAGATAGATAGATAGATAGATAGATAGATAG
>JAGDQP010035431.1:0-19591 GCA_022664845.1 Lepisma saccharinum
GTGTGGGTGGGTGTTTTTTTTTTCCTGAAGTACACAAACACATCAACACAATAAAATACAGAGTTTCTTGCTATATTTAGGCAAATTTGCCTCCAGCCATTTGAAGGTAAATTTGCCGAAATACAGCAAGAAACTCTGTAGTTTATTGTGTTAATGTGTTTGTGTACTTCAGGGAACAAATAGCTGTAAGTATTCCTTCCTTCCTTATCGTATTTTGCGTTCTATACACCACGTTCTTTCGTCTGTGATAAGTAACATGTTGCTTTGAACTATAGCGGTACCTTAGATTGCTGGAGTCTAATTTATTTATTTATTACCGGTAAAAAATAACGTGCTCTTATAAGCAGAAACTTTTTATCTCATACGAAAATATGTAGTAGGTGAATTTTGTTGCATTGTTTACATTATTAACTATATCCATTACGTCAGTCTTGAATTTACCGTTATCGGCTTGTGTCAAAATGTAACGCGCACCCCAAAATCACACATGCAGAAAGTGTCAAAGGTACGGTATGCTTGAGAACAATCGCATTTATGCGAGGTGCACCCCGATTTCGATAATCTGATTGCGTAACTCACAAAGTGTAATTGTTATCGAGTATACCCTACCAACTTCACTTTCTGCATGTGTGATTTTTGGGTGCGCGTTACATTTTGTTTAGCGACAGAGTGGTAAAGCAATTAAAAAGAAGGCAGTTGTGTTTATTATTTGATTTCAGTTTCATAGATTGCCTGTAATGTAAAGTTAAGCGATTATGTGATTGGAAGGACACATATGTGCACTTGAACAACGTCCTTCAAAATTCTCCACGCATAAGACATCCTACAGGCTGTTAGTATGTATGTGAAATGCATCCTGAAAAAAGAAGTACATAAATCAAATACTTTTTTGGAGTCTTCCCCCCCCCCAAAAAAAAAAATAGTAAGTACGTCCTGCTTCGCAAATTACTCAAAACAATGTACAAATCTTATGCTTCAAATAACAACTGCAGTTTTCTAAATGAAAGTAACAGCTTACGAATAGTATATGTGGATGCCTCGCAGTGTCATTAAAGAAATATCTCGGTTGGGGTATTAATGTATGCAATTTTATTTCGTTTTGTAAATTCATGGACAAAGTTATTTAAATATGCTCAAAATTTCTACTACGAGGGGGGGCTGGAAAGTTCATGAAATCACCAAGAAGAAATAAAAGTTGAAACATATCATTGTAGTCATTAGAAAGGTCATATATTGTGAACCTCTCATCCCGTATATGATCACTGTATCATTGTTATTTCCTTTGTTACAGGTTCTGTAAGCAGATATGGCGGAGGATCTAAGGAAATTCGAGAAGAATGAGCTTCGCAGTCATCAAGTTTTTTGTGCTGCAAGACAAATCCTCGATGGAAATTCATAAAGCTTTGCAGGATACTTTGGGGGAACACGCTCCTGGATATACAACAGTAGCGAAGTGGGTGAGGCGTTGTAAGACTGGTCATCGTGAGACTGAAGATGAACCTCGCTCAGGCAGGCCTTCAAGTGCAGTGACCACGGAAAACATCGACAAAGTGCATGACATGATCATGGAGGATAGGCGCATATCGCTCAAAAACATTGCTGCGGGTGTGGGGATATCACGTGAGCGTGTGGGTGTCATAATATCAGAATATTTGGACATGCGGATGGTTAGTGCCAAATGGATCCCAAAATGTTTGAATGCTGACCAGAAGAGAACACGGGTGCAGATGTCACAGGAAATTTTGCAAAAGTTTCAAAACCCTGGTGAGTTCTTGCGCAGTCTGGTGACAGAAGATGAAACAGGGCTGCACTACTATGATCCAGAGACTAAACAGCAATCCATGGAGTGGCGCCACAGTGGATCTCCTCGACCGAAGAAGTTCCGAAGCCAAAAATCAGCTGGGAAGGTGCCTGCATCGGTGTTTTGGGATAAGGACGGTGTCATCCTTATCAAATATCTTCAAAAGGGTGACACCATCAATGCTGGGGTTTATTCCAACTATTTGATTGAGCTGAAGGAGGCTCTGAAGAAAAAACGTCGGGGAAAAGTGAGCAGTGGTGTTCAGTTTCTCCAGGACAATGCACCCTCCCACAACGCTCATCAAACCATGCAATTGCTGGTAGATCTGAGCTTCACCTGTGTACCTCACCCACCCTACGCACCTGATCTGGGCCCCTCCGACTATCACCTCTTCCCAAATCTGAAAAAAAAACATCTCAAAGGCACACATTTTCCATCCGATGAGGCACTCATTGCGGAGGTGGAGGGCTGGTTTGCACAACAGGACAAGACCTTCTATTTGCAAGGGTTAGAAATGTTGCAACATCGTTGTGAAAAGTGTATTGAGCTTCGGGGGTAATACGTTGAATAGTATTACAATGGTTCTTCCAGGTAAATTTCTCCTTGGTGATTTCATGAAGTTTCCAACCTCCCCTCGTACATTTTTCTCAAAGTAAGTTTTTTTTTCTTTTTCTTTTTTTAATTTGCAGGTTAAAAGCAAAAGCAGGTTGATTTATTTGATTAGGGTTAGGTTTAATTTGCTGTACCTGATAGGAGGATGTATCAATGATGTGTTTACACGTTCTTGACCAGGGGGGTATAGGTTGGTTATTATACCATGTTAGGATGGGAGGTTGGGGCATAGTTTGGTTGACGTGAGATGTTTTTGTTTGGTAGATAGATATTTCGTGAGGTGGCTCTTGCTTTGGCCATGGTAGTAAGGTTCTTACATTTGAGGATGGTTGGTAAGGAAATATTTGGCCGGGCGGTTCTGGTTCACTTTTACGATACGCTCTTGTGTGGTCCATGGAGGTAGGATTTGTGTTGTAGATGTTTGTTCGTTATGAATTTGGTAATAAGGTTGTTGCCTATTAGGATTTTGAACATATGGAATTTGACTAGTTTCTGGTTGGCTGAATAGGTAAAACTTTGGTAAACTTTATTTTTATATGGGCCAGTGTAGTAACTTTGGACTTCGGTCCGTCACGATTTGCCTTTAGCTGTTAAGTGTTAAAATCCACACCCATGCCCCTGCCGGGACTCGAACCCGGGACCGTTGAGTCGACAGCCTACCGCCGCAGACCGCTCGACAACCCCGGCCGGCTTGGCTGAATAGGTTTTGATTGTCATTTGTCCTTGGTCCTAGATTGTACATGGGATTTTGGAAAGTCGCATTTGGTCCCTCTATTTGCCTAGTTGTGGGATTAAGCATAGGAGTAGTCCTTGTATTCTCCATCTGCTGGGTTTGGTCCACTAATGCTAACAGAGCTTGAGACCTTTCCATAAATTCCCTTTTCTTCAATAGATAAATTGATCCTTGTAGTGTATTTAAGCGCTTCTGACGATCTCTAACGGATGTATAATTTTTTATAGCAATATTCTTTAGTTAAACGTAGCGATAAGTAGTGCATTTTTTGTTCTCCTGTGGCCTTAGGGATATTGTGTCTAATCGCTCTTAATTTTCTCAATATTAGTCGATAGGTTCGCCTAGTTGTTGTCGCATAGAATTAATTTCCAATTCCGCTTTGTATAATGGGATCCTGGGCCTACATAGGCTAGTAACTTTATCTTTGGCTGTGTGTTTGTTGTTTCTTAAAAGAGAATCTGAGACTTTATTTGAAAAACTAGGAGCAATGCCGTATCCTGTAGGTACAAAGGCAATAACTCTATTCGTTTTGCTTTATTCCATTGTTGCAGGGAGGCTAGATGATCAAACAGCATAAAAAACCTATCTGGGTCCTCAATAATACGACCTGAAAATTTTGTCAAGTGGGGAGCTTAAATGATGGTTTTGAGGGAGTTGCCATTTTGTTACGGCTTCCGCTATTAATTGTTTCTTTATCAAAATTCGCAGTTCTAGCACCAGACCTCGTATTTACTGGCATTTATCCATTAAGATAAAACTGCTTTCATTATTTAATGCCTTTTTTTTTAAATTTCCTAACCTACCCATTATTACGTTGCCCTTGTAATTATTATGTAAATGTCAAACAGTGATTTAAGACAAGAAAAATAGTTACTTCACACGTTTAAAAAATATACTGGTATTCTAAGCTTTTTCTGCGCTGCTTAGGCACTTATTCTTTCCTCCACCCTTATAAATGTGGAGACGACGCATTCACCACGTAATGTTCCTTTGATTTCCTTGCGGTAGAGACAACTGATACACGGGAGTGGATTTTAGCCCTCAATCTTTTATTATAAAAGTTAACAAAATTACCGTCCCGTAGGAAACCAATTTTCAGAATTTAAGATAGAAGGATGATTTCTATAGACTTCTTCTTCTTTGGGTGATTGGTAGGGGATCAGCAATGAAGGATAGCACCGGTTGCGTAGCCAACCTGGGTGCCAGGAGTTTATACCAGTTGCGTAGCCAACTGATTATGAGCCTGTATAGGTACGGGTTAAGTACACACCAATTGAGTAGCCAACTGAGTATGAAGGATGACACCAGATACGTAGCCAACTGAGTGTCGGGTGTTTGTACCAGATGCGTAGCCAACTGAGTACCAAGGAGTGTTCCAGATGCATAGCCAACGGAGGAAGGAGAGAAGCTGACCATCCGGGAGCGAGTGATAACTTTTGACTTGCGTTGGTCCATTTTATAGGTGATTTTGGGGTGTGTCTTCGTTCTCCTCCTTTGGGCGACTTTAGCCCCATTTGATGTTTACTTGTAGAGTTGACTGTCGTCTGCACCTATTCATGTGTCACTTCTTGTTTACATCACTTCTACACATGTTTGTCCTATAAACATGATTGCTTTGTTTACGTAATATCCACGTGTTCAGATTATACGCGCGATACTGCAATATTACTCAAACAAAAAAATTCTATGTGTTACGTGCGTATTTGTAGGCCCCGTAGACATTATACAAACACTGATTAATAATTCACACATGTTTTCTAACATCTTCAGGTTCCTAAACAAATTTCAGACATCTGTATATAGCAAGCCCACTTCCGGTATGACGTACACTAAGAGCCATTTGTTCGCCTCTAAATCTAATGGAAGAAATTTTCGTTCTCCGAGTGTATAATAGTCCGGCTGATAAGTGAAATATTTGGCAAAATTGTGTCTTTAATGATAGAAGCATAAGACTGTATAAAGCAGATTATTCTGAACATTTTAAGATACAGGGCCATCTAAAAATTTTCCGCAACGGGCCGCCATTTTGAAAACAAGTGACGAAAAAAAACGGCTGTGTGCATTTATTTCGCAAACGGTGGCCCGTACAGAAATTTTGTAAGAGTACAACAAAATGAACTGTGTTGGTGTTATCATTCTCCTAGAACGAACGGTTACAAAGTTATCACCGGTTTTAAAGTTGAACATTTCAACACTTAACAGAATACTCAAAGCTTCGATAATTTCAAATACTCGAATGGTTTCGAGCAACCGATGACAACTCGATAAATTTTAACACCCAAACTTCGAAAGGTCCTCAGCCTTATCGAACACCCCTACTACAATCCCTATCAATACTGCTAATGGCCAGTACACCCTTAAATCCCAATGGTACATTCCACTCCCCAAATGTTATATACATCCTAACCTGCAAATTCTGTGATGCCGTTTATGTGGGGGAAACAGGTTATGCTCTCAACATTCGTATTAATAATGCCATCGTCACATCTGTACTATCAACAAACTAGATGCCCCAGTTTCCTTGCACACCGAGTCCCACAATACCAATTTTGATCTATCTTTCCTGGTTCTCATAATCCATATTTTACCCCCTACGACCAGCCCCTCAACACGCCGTATGTAGGAAAATGGATTTATTCATGGTTTAAGGGCGAAGATATATACTGGCCTTAACCTTCCATAACTTTAAACTTCCCTTTTCCTCTGCATTTTCAACGCATTTCCTTCGACGATCCTAACCTGTACTTACACGCTTTACAGTTATTATTATTCCAAACTCCAGAAATATACACATTACAGTAGTCAGTTATTCTCCAAGTTTGAGGCATCGTCCGCTACGTGTCGCCACTGTCTCTTCAATCTTGAACACGTGGACTCCGCTTTCTTACTCTACACTTGAAAACGTGCAGCTGTGTGCACGAAATATCGTAGTGACTTTTAGATATGTGAATATGTGTGTAACCTAATACGAGACTATAAGCAGCAAATATTTCCCTTTATTTTCCTTAATTTTTTTCATAAATTTACATTATATATAGCTTTCCTGTAGATAGGAAAAAATTTCTACTAACGTAACGTCTTGACGAAAATCACGTACCAACAATTACACACACAACACAATAAAGTCACTTATAATTTACGGCTTCAACCGTCATCAGTGGCAGACAATAAAGAAGTTAACTTAGAACACGTCCACAGTTTAAAAGTATAGAAAAACAAGATGGCGGAGATCCACATGAAAAAAACAATTGACGACGTTCTGTGCGTGCGCAAATTCAGATGAGAAACAGGTTTTGGAAATGGTGTTTTGTGTTGAAAATTGAGCCAGGTACAATAAATAATAATAAACATTGGGTCCACAAAGGGAAACGTAGTGAGGGAAGTGGAATACAGTCTAAAAATCGCGGTCCAATAAAGTGGGATAAAGTATGGGAAACGCATCTAGAAAAGTGGTATTTAGTACAGAAAACGTACCCCCAAAAAAGTGGGAAATAGTATAGTACGAAACGCGATGAAAAGGGAGTAGGTTGCTGAGTCAAGAAAGTGAGAGACAGTATAGAAAACGAAAAAAAAAGGAGCAAGTGGGCAGGGCTGAAGTGGAGTTGTGGGTGTAGACGTGGAGAGAAGAGAAAAAAATTACTACATGTTTACCAGGTGTGTAAATATGAAACCGGAATTTGTGCATAGACGGTGTTAGATGTCACTGTAGTTACCGTAAAACTGCGTCCTTGGCGATACTTGCCTGTTTTGACTGCTGATAACGATTTGCAACTCACAACCAGACAAGTTTCATGTCATAGTGTAGTGTAGCGTTGAACATGGCGCAATCTGTACCTACAAACTACGATGTGCGGACAGCATTGATTTTTTGTTACCATTTGAAGAAAATTGCTGCAGAATCGCATCGCATGCTTGTCGAAGATTACGGTGATCATGCTCTTGGTAAGTCACAGTGCTATGCGTAGTTTACAAAATTTAAAAGTGGCGATTTTGACGTGAGAAACGAAGAACGTGGAAGATCACCGAAAAAGTTTGCAGACAGCGAATTGCAAGCTTTGTTGGATGAGGATGACGCTCGAAAACAACAACTCACGAATCAATTAAATGTGACACCAGAAGCAGTTTCCATACGTTTAAAAGCCATGGGCAAGATTCAGAAGGTGGGAAAATGGGTTCCACATGCATTGACTGAACGACAACAGGAAAACCGAAAAACCACTTGCGAAATTCTGCTCGCCAGGTACAAAAGGAAATAATTTATCCATCGAATTGTGACTGGTGACGAAAAGTGGATTTATTTCGAGAATCCTAAGCGTAAAAGATCATGGGTAACTCCAGGAGAACCGGCGACATCGACTGAAAGACCAAATCTCTATGGACGGAAGACAATGCTATGTGTTTGGTGGGATCAGAAGGAAGTGATCTATTATGAACTGCTGAAACCGTTAATACCCAACGTTACCGACAACAAATGATCGATTTGCATCAAGCTTTGCGTGAAAAACGACCAGAATATGACCAAAGATAACATAAAGTGATTGTGCTTCACGATAATGCACTCTCCCACACAGCAAAACCGGTCAAGGAAACGACTGTGACGTTTGGCTGGGAAATCCTTCTGCATGCGGCTTACTCACCAGACTTGGCGCCTTCCGATTTTCACTTATTTGCATTCATGGGACACGCACTTGCTGACCAGCGCTTCACATCTTACAAAAATGGCTTGATGACTGGTTTGCAGCATAAGAGGCAGTTTCTTTGGTCTGGCATCCACACATTGCCGGAACGATGGCAGAAATGTATCGCTAGCGATGGCCAATACTTCGAATAACATAGTTGTTCGCATTGCCATTGTGTCTTTTCTGTACATAAATTCCGGTTTCATATTTACGCACCTGGTAGAACAGTTTGTTTAGCATTCAAGCCCTGAATGAAAGCTCCTTCCCAGAAACGACGTGTGGTTGTGTTTGTGGTGGGGGATTGGGTATGGAATTTGTCATCGAAGTTAGTGTTGTGCAACTGTGTGTATGTGGACACTGGCGAATCGGGACTGTTGGTGACGGAAAAGTGGCGATGATTATTGACACAGAGATCCAAAGGACCTCCTGTTTCCCCCACACCGAATGCGCGGGCGAGTGTGCAATTAGAATATATATGACGTTTGAGGTTTGACAGGTTCCTTTGGGATGTAGAGTGAAATTCCCATTGGCTGTGTTGATAGACACATGCAATAACGATGGGACAGTTATACATCTGGCGCTGTTACATTTGTGGGCGAGAACTGAAGGCAAATGGGACGAAAGGTTAGTGCGGACCAATATGTTTCTAAGATTGCGAGGATGCTGAAGAGGCGTTGGTTGTAGGTTTCTCTTGCAGAGGTGGTGGAATTCAGGCGTAACGGAGGAGGGTATAGCTTTTTTCGTGTGGGAACTTGAATAATGCAAGTATTGCATGTGGTTGGTTGGTTTTACATGAACGGAAGTGGTAAGGGAGTTGTTTACCAAAGTGATGTCTACATCAAGGAACGTGACTTTTGTGTTTGAGATGCATCAAGTGATCTGGACAACACGGAACTAATTCAGATGTTCCAGAAATGTTTTGAAGCTACCATCGCCATAAGCCCACAGCATTAGTACATCAACCAAAAAACCTATCCAAAGTAGAGGAGTTAACGGTTGGGTTTTCTAGTAAATCGTGTTCCAGACTACCTATGAGCAGGTTGGCGTAGGAAGGGGCCATTCTTGTACTCATGACTGTCTCTGCTTATGAAATTGTGTACGTGATTTTAGTCAAGATATTACGCAAGTACAAATCCATTCTTTTCTATTCAAGTTTCACATTCTACCATCTGAAAACGCCTTTGCCAAACGCTCCCGCTTTTCTGTTGTGTTTGTGAAGTTCTTGTACTCCTGTCTCAGCTTTCTACTATGTAAGTATCCTTTACTTCTACTTTCTTTACCACCTTATATATATATGGTAAATTTATGATAAAAATGAAGAAATATACTTATAGCTTATATCGTCGTACTAGAACACACTCATTCACAAATATATCTAGGTCTCTACTATATTTCGAGTCCACTGTAGATTCAACATCATATAGGAAGGAGTAAACGACGTGCAGGTGCAGAATGCATACATAGAATAAGTACACGGTTGAAGAAACAGTGGCAGCGGACGGCGCAGCAAGCTTGGAGAACAATTGACTGCTGTGTAGCGCGTAATTTCAGGAGCATGGAATAATTGACAACTGTACAGCATGTAAGTTCAGGTCGGGATCATGGAAGGAAGTGTGTTGAAAATCCAGAGGAAATGGGAGGTTTAGAGTTATTGAAGGTTAAGGCCAGGATATATTTTCGAACTCAAACCATCAATAAAAGCGGCCTCCCACAGATGGAGTGTCGAGGTGCTGGTCGTAGGTGGTAAAATGTGTATTATGGCAACCAGGAAAGATAGATCAAAATTAGTATTGTGAGACTCGGTGTGTAAGGAGACTGGGGCATCCGGTTTGTTGATAGTGCAAAAGTTATGATTGTTAATACGAATGTATCCTGTTTTCCCCACATCAAAGGCATCACAGAACTAGTAGGCTAGAATGTATAATACATTAGAGGTGTGGCATGTATCCTTGGGATTTAAGGTGCACCGTCCACTAACAGTATTACTGTGACTGTGGCAGAAGTGATGAAAATGGAGCAGGTTATACATATGGGTCAAATTGGGGTGGTGGCGGCGAAGAATTCGTACGGACAAAGATCTTTTTAAGATTAGGGGGATGTTGAAAAACTAATCTCGGTGTGATGGCGAATACTGGTCTTGTGTCTGGGAACAGATTGGAGAATGTGGAAATGAGAGTGTACCGCAAATGATCTGAAATGACCATAAAGTACCTAACCCTGGACAATCCACGTAGCCCGAACTTTTACCTACAACCGAAGATCCACAAACAAGGTAGCCCAGGCAGACCCATTGTAGCCAGCTATCATTTCTACTGATCGCATTTCCGCTCTCGCTGATTCCTTTCTTTAACCTCATGTTCAAGCGCTCCCTGCCGACATACGCGGCACCTATCAATTCTCAAAAATCATCCGTAAATTACCGCCTCTACCTTCTGACATACTGCTTTGTACAATAGAAGTTACATTTTTGTATACCAACATTCCTCATACCCATGGCTTAGCAGCTACGAAATTTTTCCTTAACCAGAGAACCAAAGCTCATATTCCAACCACAGCTTTCCTTCTTAACATGGCCAACCTAGTTCTCACATCTAAGAACTTCACCTTTGATGACAAATACTACATTCAGTTCCGAGGCACAGCCATGGGTACTTGAATGGCACCTTCCTAATCCAAACTGTTTATGGGCAAACTCGAACATGATTTCCTGCAAACTCAACCTTTCACTCCACTACTCTGGATAAGGTCCTTGGATGATATCCTGATGTCATGCACTCTTGGTGAAACCAGTCTCAACACATTCCTAGACCAGCTGATAAATTCCTTGTTGTCCAGTTCACTTGGTCCATCTCTAACAAGAGTCATTCTTTGACGTGGACATCACTTTAGAAAACAACACCCTAACCACTTCCGTTAACATAAAACCTACCAACCACATGCTGTATTTACGCTACTCAAGTTTCCACCCTTACCACACCAAGAAAGCGATTCCTTTCTGCCTTGCACTCAGAGGACAACGCCTGAATTCCATTACCTCTGCTGCTGAAACGTACAACCAACGCCTCCAGGAGGCTATAGTCAACCGAGGCTACCCTTCTAACCTTGTAAGTAAACCGATTCGCCGTGCATCCTCACACATTCAACCCACTCAAACCTCCAACCCACCGGCTTTTATCACCCAGTTCCATTCTAAACTAACCCAGGTCAAAAAAATCATAGACTCTTATTTGCACATTCTCCAATCTGACCCAGGCACAAGATCAAAATTCCCCACCAAACAGAGATTAGTTTTTCAGCATCCCCCTAAACTTAGAAACATCTTGGTCCGTACGAATCCGTCCTCGCCACCTCCGCAGACCGGCGTCCATATATGCAAGAGACCCAGATGTAGGACCTGCTCCATCTTCATCACTTCTCCCACAGTCACTATCAATACTGCTAGTAATGGCCGGTTCACGTTCACCCTAAATCCCAAGGGTAAACGCCACAACTTTAACGTAATATACCTTCTAACCTGCAACTTTTGTGATGCCTTTTATGTGGGGAAAACAGGATACATTCGTATTAACAATCATCGTCACTCCTGTACTATCAACAAACCGGATGCCCCAGTCTCCTGACACACCGAGTCTCACAACACTAATTTAGATCTATCTTTCCTGGTTGCCATTTTACCTCCGACGACCAGCACCTCGACTCGCCGTCTGTGGGAGGGCGCCTTTATTCATGGTTTGAGCGCCAAGATAAAACCTGGCCTTAACCTTCAATAACTCAAAACCTCCAGTTTCCTCTGCATTTTCAACACATTTCCTCCCATGACCCCAACCTGAACTTGCATGCTGTACAATTGTCAATTAATTCATGCTCCTGAAATCTACGCGCTACGCAGCACTCAGTTGTTCTCCAAGCTTGATGCGCCGTCCGCTACGTGTCGTCACTGTCTTTTTAACCTTGTAGTTATTCTACACGTGTACATTTTTTCTCCATTCTACATGATTATGAGTCTACAGTGGACTCGAATATAGTAGTGTCCTGCATATATTTGTGAATGTGTGTACTCTAGTACGACCAAATAAGCTATAAGTATATTCCTTCACTTTTATCATAAATTTACCTTAAATTGCCCTTCCGCCTTTTCTTATATAAGATAAATTTATGAGAAAAATGAAGAAAAATAAAGGAATATACTTACAGCTTATATGTTCCGTATTAGAGCACACACACATTCACATACATACATAAGGTAAAATTATGGTAAGAAAAAAGCGATTACTTACAGCTTGTTGTTCAATAGGTGAACAGACACATACTAATACGGATTTTTCCACGCTCTACAAATCCATGCGCTATATAACAGTCCACTGTTCTCGATGCGTCGTCCGCTACGTGGCGCCACTGTCGTCTTAGTCTTTATTCTACTCACGTGTGTGTGTGTTACTGTCCGAGCATGAAGAAGGTGGAATTACAGAAATATTATAAATTTCCGTACTGATAAGTGTTAGTATACGTCTGTTCACCTATAGAACAACAAGCTGTAAGTAATTCCTTTTTCCTTATCATAATTTTACCTTAAATTGCCCTCCCGGCTTTCCTTTGTGATAGTGATATACATATATGTATATATACATGCAAAGCGATCAAGCATGAGTTGAAATTCGACCAAAATAAAGCTGAAATTCGGTAATTATATCGCCGTAAGTAAAAAAAATATCAACAAAATCAGGTTAGTAAGCGGAACATCCTGGGTGCTAGGCAATACTATAATTACACAAGAACACACTATAATTAAGTTTTACCACCATTATCTATTTCACCATGGTTATGGTGGTCCCTACCCAGCTGAAAGAACAAAGATTGATCTGTATGAAATTTTCATGTATGTTCTTTCAGAGCAATATAAAGATAAAATCAATAACTAAAAACTTACTTCCGGAACTTTCAAACCCTGTTGCATGGCCAAATAAAACCGTGCCAAATAAACAGGAAGAATTTCTTCTCCAGTCTTTTTTGAACAGAATATTCTGCATAAAGTGCCAACTGCTTCTGCTCGACCACCTTCATATTTGTCAATAGTTAGTCCCGAAGGTATTTCTATTACATCGGTCAAAGAGCTTGGTTGTGATATGCTTCCTTTCCGACCATCCAGAAGCAAAGAACTGGGTCGTTTAACACCTGAATCCACACCTTCGAAAAGATAGAACAGAATACTGGAATTACTTCAAGTAGTAACCAACCACTGCATAGCAAGTACCAACTTCTCTACCACAAGCAGTAGTTTGCAGTTTTTTCTAAAATAGCAAAACATAAACAATCACTAGTTACAAAACATTGAAAAAGCATGCTTTTCAAGGTCATATTTCATGGGAACTTATATTTCGAGAAATCAGGGTTCTATTATACTATGTGTCGTAGAAGAATCGTAATAATAGGTTTATTTCAACTGTTCAAAGAAACGTTCCCAGAAGAAGACAAAAAAACTCATTGAAAGTATTCAGTGGGTGTAGGTCATTTTTTCGTATTCGTCACATCAACAGGAAAACACAAGACGTCAAACGAAGAAATATCAGAAAAAGCAGTGGCTTCACGGCAATGCATCCACCAGTAGCCACTAACACGATTCTGTTATTATATTTTTTTTTTTCCTTTATTAAATTGTTCTATAAACCAATATTCTGTACATCGTAATGTTACTTTGAGTAATATATGAGTTTAACGTAAATTTCACACCCAGACAGACTTCGGATCCTCCCCCTTCCTCGAAGGCGCTGGACCTCTAAAGCCAACATCTGGGTAGTTCCTGGGAGTCTGGACCCCCCTCCCCTTTCCCATTCTCTTGTGAAATTAGTATAATTTTGTCAAAAGTATTCATTTTACGTGAATTTACACGCAGGCAAACCTTGAATCTCCACTCAAAGGCACTACCCACCCCCCACCAAACCGCCCGACGTAACCAAAGGTACGTTCCTGCCGGGATGGTATCTACAACCTAAGCCATGGCCGACTACTTTCAGACTGAGCTTGAGATACGCGTAAAGGTAATAAATATATTCAAATTCAACATTGATTCGAAACGTTGTGTGATGTGTTTAGAATCAGCATTGAATAAAATTTGTGTGTATTTAACATCGGGCCGTAAGAATATAATTTTATTCAAAAGATTGTCCAGTTAGGTTTGTGTATATTTCGAAATAGACTGGTCCATATAAAAATGAAAATTTACCACAGGAAATTTCATGAACATCCACTGGACGTCCACAATGTCTTTCACATGGACATCCATTTTCTGGATATCCACAATGTCCGTCACCGGGATATCCATTTGTTCTACATCCACTGGACGTCCACAAAGAACTTTTTCGGGACTTCTATTTTCTGTACATCCACTGGACGTCCATGTCATATCCATGGACATAGAATGAACGTACTAGGACATGATATGAACGTTGTGTGCTGTTAGACATGAATATGACAAATGATAAGTGACAACTGAAAATAATGCTTGTATTTGTTCAAAAAACATAGGTAATTTTGTTATGTTTAGTTACTGAAACATACGTTTTTACTGTTATTTTCCTTACGCCAAATGACGGGTGAAGCTTCCCACACAGCACAAATACGTCCAATGGATCCATTGGATGCTACCAGACAGTCATTTCACAGGACGTCAAATGGAGGAAACAAAGTAACGTCGATCGGACCGCCGAAGTAGACTCGTTGGTTACGTCTAGTGAATGTCCATATAAGGTACGTCTATGGACAAATACGTACTTTAACGAGTGGCCAATGGATCCAGCCCAACACGAACACGTATGTCGAATGGATATCCACTGCGCGACACATTTTAGTCCAAAGGATGTTCTTTGGATGTACACTATTGGATTTGAACGTAAACTGGATGTTCTGGTACCATTTTTAGACGTTTTCTGGAAGTCCTGTGCTGTGTGGGTTTACTGGGCTCTACCATTCTCAGGAAAAGTGATCACCGAGGAACATCGTCCCTCAGAAACATGAACCTAACCGGGCGTGGTTGCGGGTTCAGTCCAGAAATGAAAATAAAATTAACAAGATGGGACTTTTAGCCAGTCACGGAGAAACCAGATAGTGCTCTTACATAGCTTGAAATGAATTGAATTTATTTAAGGTCTTTTGGCATCTTTGGTTCAGGCCGGGATGGGTTAGGTAGTAGATGGGGAAGATATGTCAGGGCCTTACTTGAGGTACCATCCAAGCCTTCGCATGGTGAAGCTGAAGGAAAACTTGTCAGAATGGTCGGTCGCGGGGTATGAGCCCGCGCTCCTACCCATTGCCACTCCGCAGTCCGTGACGTACCTCCTGTACCACGGTAGCTGGGTCAACTGTAGATATAATAGTATGCGGAGAGTCACGGTGGTGACTCACATATTGGGGCGTTCCTTGGGAGGTCCCGATTATCTTTGTGTTTGTTTCTCAGTGGGAACCACTCATCCACTTGATATGGGTGAACTACCCATGAAGACCGTGTAGGGGTTATATTTGGAAGGTATATGGTATTTGAATATTTACTCATAGTCCCGGCTATATTTTAACTTTTTTCACTGCTGTAAGGCAAGAGGAACAATACACTGTTGATTTATATATATATATAAAAAAAAAACATGTAGATTTCTCAGGTTAAGACAATGATCGATTTGTACAATTACCACGAAAGGGGGCCCTCCAAAGCCATATCTGCAAGATCACACAGGATCAAAATCGGGAAACAAGCGCCGGATAAAAACAGCCTAACCGCCGAACATATGAAAGCACTCCGAACGGTCCCCAGTGAAGCCTCGTCACACTTCACAAACAAAAGGCACCCCTTTCCCCTAAAAAAGGGTAAGAAGAGAAGAAAGTGAAATTTCACTTTCGCGTGAACAAGTACGTAACACTCGCGAAGAGTCTCCAATGACACCCAGACTGGAAGCTGGCAAGCTGGACCAACTCAAACGGGTCACTCGAGAGCTGTAACACAACTTCACCAGCCGAGATCATGACCCACGACCACTCAACGGACGAGAAAAAATAAAGTATCAGAATCACCAGGACACACAAGTACCGGAAAAATCCCGAAGACGGAGCACGCGATTACCGAACGATAGCTAAATCCGAAGTACAGGACAGATATAGACATAAGCTGAAATGATGGGAAAAAAAGGTGGGGAGACAGAGAAGGAAAGAACGCAGAGAACAACCCACATCACCGCACAGAAAATGCCGGAGTAGCGCACGCCTCCATGCACACGGACAACTGACTGGAGGCGATAAACTACAATTTATCCATGATCACACGTAAGTCACCGAAGTTAACTTTAAAACTCAAATAAAACCGGTGGCAAAAGAAACATTCTGAATCTCTTTAAAACAACGAGTACGTAGCACTCCCACACGCATTAACAATGGACCGCGCACTACAGTAAGACCTGCAGTTGAAAACTGCACCAGTGACCTTCGTCGTATTCTGGCAGAAAGAGAAGGAGTAGAAGAAATAAAAGTTCTAACATACTACCTATCTGCCAAAAGACAGCGATATATTGTCCCCTGGTGTACAAGGCCACTGTAGTAAATATTAAACTCAAACAGCGCTAAAATAAATCCATTCATCTGAAAACACTAAAGCACTGAAAATTTAATGCACATGCACTCACTTTTGTGTTACAGCTAATTTATAAATATAAATATAGATATATAAATTTAAATATAGATATGTAAACCGGATAGATTTAAATATAGATACAGTATTAAATATAAATATAAATACAGCTAATTTATAAATATAAATTAAGTCATTTATAAATAAATGACTTAATTTATTTAAGTCAATGCTTAAATAAATTATTACTGCTGTTAAACAACTTGAACACCAGCTACTTCTACATGTGAGAAATTTTCAACGAAATTGTTAAACACTTTTTTTTACACATTGTTTCTTTCAATAAGATGACATAAAAGTTAAGATATTGCACACAAAATAACTTTAGGTCTGAATTTCGATAGCGCGAAATTTACTTGAGATAAAAGAAAATAATAATCTAACGAAGTTCGAAAATTCACAAATTCTTGAAGAGAAAACCCGACATATCATATTTCGGTTTGGAGAAAAAAAAAGTATATTTTTAAATTCGTTGTTCTGTCCATAAGAAACTTTCTATCACTCAAAATTATAAATATATAATTTAACCAAAATTTATTTCACTTTCACAATTCAAGTCGAATAAAATAAAATGTAAATCACGGTTTCACATAAAACGATTTCATTCGTAATTACAGAACGCCGAAAATTTTGACTCTTTGTAACTATCTACATACACCGTAAAAGGTGGGTCAGTTCCACTAAAATCACTTTCTGAACTTCAAATTATAATCACAACAAATTACAAGATGGGCAGAGTGTTCTACACACCTAACCCGTTTGAACACAGCAGAAATTGACATATGAACTATTTTCCAAAAACAAAATATTTGAAATTTTATGACATGAAATATGGATTTATTATGGTTTTGCGATCTAGTCAGCTCTGGGACTGTTTAAAACTTCGCATGAAGACCATCGAACGGAAACTAAAGCCGTCGAAACAGAGCTCAATTACTCAACCATTCCCGTATGAAAAAGATTTCATGGTTAGCTTAATTTAATATACCTTTCGCAGGAGTAGCTATAGAAAGTAAATAAAGTACGTACGTAAAACATGATTTCACTCAAAATCTATAACTATTAAATGTATATACGTGAGAAAACGAGATATGTTGACGAATTCACTGCTTAAATAAATCATGTCATTATTGCATATGGACGACCCATGTCCCCTAACAAAGTTAGCACTGCATTGTGGCAAAACAACCTAGCACTTTAAAATTTAATATTTCAATATTACAGCAAACCAAAAACAGAATAATTAACATGATATGATTAATTTCATATTCAAAAGTCCAAAAACGAAAAAAAAAAAAAAAAAAATTAATCACTGAATTTCGAAGATGTCTTCCTTCGCTTCAAGCAGACGATCTAGATGAGAAATTAGTCGAACTGATTAGTGGATATTGGTTGCTTATTTCTTAATTTACACTATATTTAATTACTTGGGCAGGCACACTGATTTCATACGCGTAAAAGGAGTAATTTCGACGTAACTGTACTCAAATTTGCGGAGTGTCAGTGGCCTGTATCTTCTTCATACACCTACAGCATCCATTTCTGCTAGAACGATACGCATTCTCTCGCAACAGTTGAAAACCGAAAGCGTAACTCAAAACAACACCACAACAGATCTCGGGCCCAATCCTAAATACTTCCTTTCCTTCCTTCCTTTTGCTGAGAAACCAAAGGAGTCAAGGAAAGGAACCTTGGAAATAATGTAGGAAAGGAAGCATTTTGGACGTTGTACACTTGGCGAATATAGCGACATCTTTGAAAAGCATTAGAAACGTAAACAACTGTGCAGCGGGTGGCGGGATAGGAGTGGTGGTTGTGATATCGTAGGCAAACAACCCCAATTGAAAAAGCACGAATAATTAGAAACGCAAACAAGTGCCCAGTTGTACTCGTTTTGCAAGATGCTTTGATCGCGTGAGATTTCCCCGCTCCTTCGCTCGAGGGGTATTACACGGTGCGTATCTTTAAGACAATGGTTTACATGGTCTTATTCAATGACGCCCATTAGGGGAGCAAGGGGGCGCTGTCCCTTCAACCCCTAGCCGAAGAAAATGATACTATTACTAATATGGCACAAAATGTAGAGATCATGTCAGTCCAAAAAAGAAGAGGCAGTATGTGTATGGGTTTACCCCCCCACCTTCCCCGAAAATCGTAAACTGGGCGCTCTTGGTCATATTCTTTATTCCTTATGTGTATCGACCAGTGAGCAGGTCTTTCATTACAATTGCAAATCTTCACGTTCTTCTCTTTGAAAGACTTTCCAGGGAACAGCTACACATAAATGTTTCAGTGCTTTTTGTAAGTTGTATTATTACATAAATCAGCGAAATGGTTTCAAAGCGTTCAAAATGCAGTGATACAAAAGAAATTATCAACAACGTGATGTGTGCAACAAATTGATGTAATTTTTAGAGTAATTGCATATTATTTTAAATCAATTTTGTGACATGTTCTATTCCTCAATAGAACAATTTATATAGTGTGTTCAGTAAACAATATGAACAAGAAGAATGATTCTGATTCTGAACAAGAATAATAATTTGCATATCCTGTTTAGATGGCGGAATACAGCAGCACCTGTCATTATTAATGTACATAAGATGGATACTGCTCACCGTTGTCCCGTGGTTAAGCTCGTGAAATTCTGTAAAACTCGAAGCGGACGTAGTTCAGTTGGTACAGCACAGGGATTCCGCCAGTAATTTGTTTGCGAGGTTGTAAAGTCAGGAAGGGGGCAGGCACGGATTTTTGACCGTATAAATTTTAAAGTTATGAGTTTTCTAGAAAATTTTGGGGTGACACCCCAAGAGGGGGACAAGCAGAATCACTGGTAGAGCGTTAGATTCTCATTCAGGAGGTCCTATGTTTGATACCAGCGACCGACCACGCCGACAGGATTTTTCCACGGATTTTCTTCAGTCACATCAGACATATGCCGGATTATACCTTCAACTTAGAATTTGGTCGACTCCTTCCCTTCCTGACTATCCTGGCTGAGGTTTTCCACAGTTTTTCCTCAGTCACGTCAAGGAAATGCCTGGATGGTACCTTCAACTTAGGCCCTGGCAGACACCTACCCGCACCCTTTTACCTCC
>JAGDQP010035432.1:0-11494 GCA_022664845.1 Lepisma saccharinum
ACTGGTGAAGTTTGTGGGGGAGGGGGAGGAGACGGGTGTAAAGGGGGTGTACTATCAAACTCGTTAAATAGATCATAACCCGGAGCGAAATAATCTGGAGGGTTTTCATCACGATCAGTCACTCTTATTGGAACTGGTTTGAGAACTGATCCGTGATCTGATTCACATTCTGTCTCCGAAACTTGAACCAGTTCTTGTTCCCCTTTAAAATTTGAAGCAGAAATTTGAGTAGATGTGAAACGTGGTCGCACATCCTTTGGAGAGCGCGGATTCACTAACGTGTCATTGATAGCTGCTTCTTCGGCCGAACTACAAGATTCTGATGTTTCAGGTTGTTCAGGATATTGTGGTTCTTCCTTTACATGAGGAACTAACAAATAACTTGTATCATCCTCATCGCCGCGGACAGAAGGCCAAGTCTCCTGTTTTGTAGTAGTAGCCGCGGGAGCTGATAATGTAGCTAATACTTTACCTGGGTTCGCGATTTGACAAGTGTGAGGGATAGCAAGTCGCGAGGGGTGAATGTCAATGTCGTACTTCATAAACTGAGTTTGTCTACATTGCAAACACGGAATTTTAGATATTTTCTCCAACTTTTTCTGCGTTAATTTACGTTTCCCGAAAAAAGGCATGTTGACAAGCTTAATTTAAACAACCCACAAAAATCACACGAAACATAGTAACCATATCAAACCTAATTGCTAACATGCAAGAAATAAAAACAAGAAAAACAAAGATAATGCATTTCATGAAACATATTTTAACACCCTTTTCTCTCTATTTTAAATTTGTTGTTTCCTCTAATTTGACCACTAACCAGTGAAATATTGGATATTTCAATCTGATTTCATTTGATACCCGGCGCATACTCCACCATTCTTTGTGGCGATACTCTACAGAGAAGAGTAAAGCCAAGTTCGCGGGCGTAATAGCAACCTTTCAGGTTTCAGGGGTTTCAGAGGTTCGAGCAAATTTGGTACGTGACTAAAGAAGCGTGGTCAACCAGCGGCATATTTGCCTCGAGGGAAACAGCTGTCAAGAGAAAACACATCCAAATACATTTTATGCAATTTATTTCAAGCTAATAAGAATAAAAAAATGTGAAGGATAATTACATTAGGTACATCATGGAAGTATATTAACAAATTCTTATTATGAACATTTCTCGTTTCTATGGATGTACGATTAAACAACTAATATTAAACAAATGTTTCAACAAACAACAGACTACCTCTCCTTTGATTCCATTGCCAAAAGTTGAAGTTAATACAATCAATTTCTAACTAGGCAACTTCTAAGTGAAGGGGACCGATACCGTTGTATAAAGACGTGAAAGTAAGACATGCTACGTGTCGCAATGCAAAATATGTTTCATGTACGAAAACTTTCAAGTCCTAGAATTTAATTGACTAACCTGTCGATTGTAGTTTTTCTAAGTTCCTATCTGGTTGCAATTCACACAGTGGTGTCGTTCCAACGGTGTCGAGGACTGGTAAGGCTCCTGAAACTTCCGTCCCTAGGTTTTTATATGAGGTCGTTTTGACACGCCTAAGTTTGTTTACACTGGAATGTTCTAGAAAGAATTTCATGAACACGTAGCCCTTACGTAAAAGCTCGTGATTTCGTTCTGGAACAATTCGACAGGAACTGAGGAAGGATGTTTGGGTAGTTGAGTAACGAGTAAGTCTATTCTTGACCACAGTTTGTCTGCTATAATTGTTCCATCGGCTTCTATTGATTTTATCTAGCCTTTGTTTATGCCGCTTCCCTTAGATTCTCATCGTTGTTTTCCAAATTCCGCAAAACAACAGAAATCTTATGTATCACCAGACCAGATTGAGGCCAAAATTCCTGCACAGCTCATGCTGTTATTTATTTACGAATTCTAGAAAACTCGATGTTTCTAAGCAGGGAAATGACAATGTTTCAGGCTTTCCAAAATTTCTCGTAATACACTTTTTTTTCCTTTCTTCTTACTTTTTCCTTTTTTTTTTTGTTACTCAGCATAGTCTCGCTCTATTTGGGCAATTAAATTAAGGTGAGCAAAATCCAGGATTGGGGTTTAGGTAAGACAAAAAATCTAATTCCGCAACAATATAGAACAACAAATGTTAGGTTTGAACATGGATTGTGTCAGATCCCCAATGCGGTGTCACCCTAAATCTTCGAGCAGTCACCCCAACATAAAAATTTGTACTTTTAAAAATCGATGGAGACATTCCAAAATTCCTACTTACACCCCCACTACAAATGAAACTCTGGGTTTGAATACAGACATTCTACAGCTAATGGAGACATTACGCTAAAAAATAACACCGTGCAATAGCAATTTTGCATAAGAGAGGGGAAAATGTGATCCCTAGGCTCCGTTCTGTAGCTTTGATATATTGGCGAATCCCTTTTCAAAACATTTGTTCGGAGCACGCCATTACAAGGGGATCTCAGGGGTTCCCTCGGGCTACCAAGAGGTACGCAATTTACAATAGGCTGAGAACCAATGACCTTGACCCAGAGAATTACAATACAAGCGAGATCGCAAACATGGATGGGGAAAATAAAATTAGTTTCTTTTAAATTGTTTCTGGTAACATATAAAATAATGCTTATCTTTAATAAATAAATAAATAACAAGAATACAGTTGTCTAATATCAATCACAAACTAAGCGGGGGGTAAAGTATGACTTCTCAATAAATAAAATCAAATTATTTATTTATTTATTTATTTAATTTCTACAACCAAAGTTCATCTAGCTAAACTGAATTTCTTGTTTCGACTGTGTTCATACGCTTTGGTATTTGGTAATATCTTACAACTTTAACACAATACCCCCCCCTAATATTATACTTCTGTTACTGAGGAAATTAAAGAAAGCAGGGGCTAGCATGGGATTGAAATCAGGACCTCCCTACTCCTTTTTTAAGTTAGCTGTGAAAGTTGCCGTCCCCATTATATTTTTGTTCCCTTGTCAATTAGGTATATGTACACTTGGAATTGCATGAAGACGTAGCTTCTTTCTCAAAGGAGACTAAGAAGTTCATGCTTTAAATCTTTTTCATAGTCCTCATCAGTGAAATGAACTGAACAAACACGCGCGTTGTTCACATTCATTTTATTGGAACGTTTAAACCTCGAAATCCACTCCCACTTTATAACTGGATCTTTTGAAAATCGATGATATATCACACCAGACGTCTTTCGTCCATACTTGGAACACTGAGCAACAGCACAGTAACTACGATTCCTATTCATGTTCATTCATTTAGAAGGTACGTGTAATAATACTGTAGTATAGCGAAACACTTGGCGGAATTCACCTGCCAGCAGAAATCATATACTTCCCGCGTTCTCTACCTGGCGCGTGACGTCACGTCGGACAGGAATTCTGGGAAAATATCTCTCGCGCCTGCAGTAAATGGCCTACGTGTAGTGATTGATATACTTTGGTATGAGGTATCAGAAAAACATTGCCGTTAAGCGTTTAGAGAAATCAGTCTGTATAAGTTACTACGGATGGAAATCGTCATCTAGCTAGCGACAACCGCAGCCAATCAGGATGAGTAATGATATCACAGTGTCTCTTGCGATGTCACTTATATTTCCCTGTCAAGGGTTCGCTTAGTTATACATAGATCTTTGGGTTAATAAGTTTCCCGCAAAATCTGACAACTTACGTCATCACCGGAATTAAAAAAATGTCCACTCTTGTCCGGAATGGACCCATCTGTGTTGCGCCAAGGAAGGAATTAAGGGGAAAATTTCGAATTTTGTGAACAAACTACTTTTGCCCAAAAACATCTTTTCGGAGCCCCCTAAATCGAATTTCGAGAGAAAAAAATAGAACCACCTTAGTGTGTTAAACCTATGAGGATTGAGCGGATGTCAAAATCAGGAATGTGGTGAAGTGGTTTTGTCTGTGCTATGTTGCACCACCCCCCCATCTCTCTATGTGAGAGGTCTGAGATTGTTGTCCAGCATTTTCATTTACAGAATCTGGCAACTCTATTGATTGACTGATTGAAGAAACGCCATGTTTAAAAAAGTAAGGTAAAAGTTCAAAGGTCGAGAGATTCGGGCAATACAGTACAAAGTAAGGAATTTCCTGGAGGAACGGTGGTAGTAACCGGAGCCAATAGTCCAGTCATTATTAAAACAAAGATTCTTTAGGTTCTATGAAGTAAATATTGTTTCACACAACTACGGTAAAATGATAATATTAATGGAATAACTTACCATTACAAGTGTGAAAAATGTCTTCTAAAGATATATCTATGTGTATCGCAGACAAAACCCGAAAAAATAGTAAGCAAACCTAGTCGTGGACAATAAAACCAAATTCCGTAATGTTCCTATAGGAACAACACTGGATACATCATTGACAACAATGAAAATATTAAATTGTTATCATATTCATTTTCCCCTTGGAATGGTAAATTAAAATTTAAAAGTATCTCATCAGAAACACATGTCTATCCTTGTCCAAGTACAGAGTTACAGTTTATCAGTTGATGCCTCAAATACAAAGAGAGCTGTCAGTCGTGTTGAGCGGACGCTTGTTGTTGCGTTGAAGCTTTAAACTTTATTTTTATATGGGCCAGTCTAGTAACTTTGGACTGCGGCCCGTCACGATTCGCTTTAAGCTGTTAAACTCCACACACATGACCCTGCTAGAAATCGAACCTGTGACCTTCGAGCCGCAGACCGCTCGGCCACCCGACCGGCCAACTTGTTGATGAGTCTCGACGAGAGTGTAGTGCAGTGTAGCCCTGAAGATGGATATCTCTCTCCTGGTTTGGCGTTTTAGTATAGGTAACGGTATGTTCTCATTCTATGCGATGAAAATGAAGAAAGCAGCAATAATGTCCGATTCTGCTACTTACAAAAGCTACGTTTTCGTAAGGTTTTATGATATTAACAGTTCTTTTAATCTCATGTGTAGTTAGGTCGAAAAATACTATGCACAAAAGAAACCATAACAGGTTAACTTGAACAAGTCAGAGAAGTGTAGGAAAAGTTAAGCAATCGACTTGAATCTGTCGAAAATCAAGTTCAAAGCGTATTAAAAGATGTTAGTGATCTTCAAGACTATACCACATGGATAGAGAAAAGGGTGGATGGTTTGGAAAATAGATCAAGAAGCCGAAATATTGTGGAGTATTGTTTGGTGAATATATCTTGAGAGACATGAGCTGAAACCGAAGACGAGTAGCGCGAACTATTTTAAAAGAAACTTAAAATGAAAGTCGATAATGACAACATTCAAAGATACACACAGGATAAACGCCAAGAAAAGAAATAGACAGATAGTATATCAATTACTGTAGGACAGAAATATGGAAATACTTGAAAATATAACATTATTACGTGGTACGAAAATATTCATACAAAAGAGCTTTTCGTAGCTGTCGATAACGAAATAAATGTAGGAGTAACTCTCATGCTAGTACCTATATACTTCTGAAAGATTTAGGTGTCACCGCTTTCATTGAAAACATGGAAGCAATCGGAGAATTATCCCTGAAGAAACCCCTTGGGTAACCCTTTACGACAGATAATGTGTTTCGATGTCACCAATATCACCATAAAAGATTGTGTACTTTGAGAACTGATGAAGACATCAACAACCGTGACATTCTAAATTGAAAGACCTTACTTTTAATTTAACAAATGGATTCATGCTTTGTGAAAACCGATTACATCTAGCATAACATTGTTTATCAACCTGTAGTTAAAACCTTTAATAATAATAATAATAATGGTATATTTAAAACCATGCTATGAACAGCGGTATACAGTCTAATATAGCATTGCGTCAAGATTTGAAAAATACACAAGAAGTAAGTATAGTAAATAATACAAGATAAGTAGCCATTTTCTATAAGTGCTACGTACAAATCATACAGGTCGTTTTGGATTTACAGTTTAAACTCATAGATTTTAATTATCCTTCTGAGAATATAGTACTTGTTCTGAAATTTACAAGCATAATATTTTCTTCGTATTGCACTAAGGCAGAGTCCAATTAAGTTTCTACTGAATGTATGGTGATTATATTTGATAACTGAATATCTTACGTAAAAACTCCTTGTTATTCCTTCCCCTTTCTAACTTACCAAGGTTAAAAACTCACACCAATAATTATAATCATGTTCATAATATTTTAAGTTAAATTTGAAATATAGTAATCTTTAAAAACTTTTTGGGTGGCTTTTACCCGGCGTCGGGACGTGTCGCCCTCATCGCCCAGTCAGTTTTACTGGCTGCAATGAGCCCTGGCAGCTGCCAACATCGTTGCTGCCTATGGGAAGTCCAACAGCAGGGCCAGAGTGCTTCTCTGTTGAGAACTTTTACTTCCCACTTGCGTAGGAGATTGGCGACCTCGTCGCAGGTCTGCGGACCGCAACGTGGTGCATCATCACATGGCCCGAGTAGCAGACCATCGCTGCTCGTATACGGCGTAGGGAATTGGCAACTCCGTCGTCCAGCCGGCTTATGTTGGTTGCAATCAGCCACACACGGCATAGGAAATTGGCGACTGCTTCGTCCAGCTGGCTTTTGTTAGCTGCAATCAGCCCAGCAGCTAAACACCTGTGCTGCTTGAAAGGAGAACCAGCAGAGAGGAGTTACATTCACTTTCACCTCATTTTCATCCACATATGACTTATTATTTCATCTCTTCTTGCTGCGACTTACGCCTCCACACAATGTCAAAGGATGTGTTATGGTTGTATTTTTATTGACCCTGGCCCCTGGGGCCCGAGGGAAGGGGCGGAACCATTGGATAGCACCTAGTTCTCAGCAGCAGATTCTTGGATGGTCTAGCTCGTTGAGGCTGGGAAGTGCGCCATTGGGGAGCTCTTCGGACCTTTGGTCTCGCCAACACTGGGGGGAGTTGGTGTCTAGAGCTGTGCAACGACCGGATTTCAAGCGCTCGAAATCCGAAGCCCAAAGCAGTCACGCTCGAAAAGTGGGAGAAGTGGCAAAAATCCACTTCGAGCATCTTCAAGCATGAATAGGTTTCGAGCGCTCGAACTGTTCGAGCGGAGTGCCTGCTCGAATTACGTCATCAGATTACATTTTTGTCTTTATCTTCCTGTAACTGGTTAAAGGTGGTTCAGTGTTGCAAGCTAACCTAATAATAGGTTATCTAACAAAAACCTTTGAACTGGAACTATATACGAAAACAAGATGTTGAACCATGTATACGAGTATTGGTCAAAATAAGGTAAATTCACAATTTTCAACATATCTCAACGAAACTTCGCACAGCTTAGTAATTTGACAAGACGAAGAACATAGAGTACGTCCGAAACCAAACTTTGACCTATATATATATGGTGTAGTAAAAAGTAATCCATTATTTTGCCAATAGATGGTTTCAGTGATCTGTATCTCGCGTTGTATAAATCCGATCGGGTTCAACGAGATGGCGTTCAAACGATGAGATTGCGTACTACAAACACTGTTCAGATAGTTGTGATGAGTTAACTCAGTGTTGTGTGAGCGCGCGTCAAAATGGACACTAGCAAAGAGAAAATACGCTCTATTTTATAGTTTTTCTTCGATAAAGGCGAAAACGCAAACCAGGCGGCTGCAAATGTGAATAGTGTTTATGGTCCTCATACTGTAACAGCCAATTACGCGCAATTTTGGTTTCGTCGATTCCGTGCCGGTAATTTTGACGTCAAAGATGTACCACGCACTGGAAGGCCAAGTGTCGAAAATGACGATAAAATCATGGACATTGTCGCGTCCGACCGTCATGTAAGCACCGTTTCGATTGCCCAAGAGCTAAACATTGCACAAAAAACCGTGTGGAACCATTTGCATAAGGCTGGATACACAAAGAAGCTTGATGTATGGGTGCTACACGAGTTAACTCAAAAAACCTTATGGACCGAATTTCCATCTGCGAATCGCTGCTGAATCGCAACAAAAGCGACCCATTTCTGAAGCGGTTGGTGACTGGTGATGAAAAGTGGATCACTTACGACAACGTCACGCGAAAACGGTCGTGGTCGAAGCGCGGTGCGCCGGTGCAAACGGTGCCCAAGCCAGGATTGACGGCCAGGAAGGTTTTGCTGTGTGTTTGGTGGGATTGGCAGGGAATTATCTGCTATGAGCTGCTCCCCTACTTCCAAACCCTTAACTCGGAACTATACTGTCAACAATTGGACCGTCTGAAGGCAGCAATCGCCCAGAAGCGAACAGTTTTGGCCAATAGGAGAGGCATTGTGTTCCACCAAGGCAACGCCAGGCCACACACATCGATAGTGACTCGCCAGAAGCTCCGGGAGCTTTGTTGGGAGGTTCTTATGCATCCACCTTATAGTCCGGACCTGGCACCGAGTGATTATCATCTGTTCCTGTCCATGGCGAACACGTATACTGGTGCAAAATTAGCGTCAAGAGAGGCTTGTGAACATCGACTGTCTCATTTTTTTGCCAATAGGGACAAGGGCTTCTATGAGAGAGGCATCATGATCTTACCTTCCAAATGGCAACACGTTATCGAACAAAACGGCGCATATGTGACCTAAATCGGATCATTCTAACTATGGTATGTCAAGCCTTCAATGCCATGCAAAAATAATGGATTACTTTTTACTACACCAGATATATACGAGGGTTGGTCAAAATATCTCAAATCCACAATTTTCAACATATCGCAACGAAACTTCCTACAACTTAGTAACTTGACAAGACGAAGAATATAGAGTACGCCCAAAACCAAAATTTGACATATGTATACGAGGGTTGGTCAAAATATCTCAAATCCACAGTTTTCAACATATCTCAACAAAACTTCGCACAACTTAGTAATTTCACAAGATGAAGAACATAGAGTACGTAAGAAACAAAACATTTTATCCATATATAAAAGGGTTGGTCAAAATATCGCAAATTCAAAATTTTCAACAAATCTCAATGAAACTTCGCACAACTTAGTAATTTGACAAGACGAAGAACATAGAGTACGTCCGAAACCAAAATTTGACCTATATATACGAGGGTTGGTTAAAATATCTCAAATCCACAGTTTTCAACATATCTCAACAAAACTTCGCACAACTTAGTAATTTCACAAGATGAAGAACATAGAGTACGTAAGAAACAAAACATTTGATCCATATATAAAAGGGTTGGTCAAAATATCGCAAATTCAAAATTTTCAACAAAACTTTTCCCAACTTAGTAATTTCACAAGACGAAGAACATAGAGTACGCCCGAAACAAAAAAGTACGCATATTTACGAGAGAGTTGGTCAAACTATCGCAAATTCACAATTTTCAATATATCTCAACAAACTTTGCACAATTTACTAATTTGGCAAGACGAAGAATATAGATAACGCACGAAACCAAAATTTTAAACATATATACGAGGGCAGGTCAAAATATCTCAAATCCACATGTTTTAATATATCTCAATAGTACTTTGTACAATTTACTGATTTGATAAAACGAAGAACATAGAGTATGTCCGAAACCAAAATTTTGACTCATATATACGAGAGTTTATCAAAATATCTCAAAAACCACATTGGCTTGAGAAAATACGCTACTTTCCACCGCACAAACGAAACAAAAGTGTAAAATGTCTCCCGGTTCTGACGGTATACGGAACCCAGCTTAATATTGCTTAAATCTTGTTGGTTTGTCTATTTACTTACAGTGATCAAAGAATCCTTGGAAAAAGACAATCAACGTTAACACTTTATCTTTTGGATCCTTCTCGTGTTCTCTTACACGAAGGACATATTATTTCTGCACTTTAACATGCTTAAATTGTGAACAACTTTTATCACCAAACAAAGCTGGCCGCGTGTTGACAACAGTTTGAAGTTGTATACTTTATCACCAGAGGGAAATATCATTGCTTGAAAAAACATCGGTTTGCCCAGATCGACCGACATCGATCAATATAGATATCGGTTAACGAAATTAATCGATATAATGCCATGACGAATGCTCTATTTTTAATTTAAATTTATTCGTTATGAAAAAATGTTTGTAAAAAACGATTTATTCTTTCCAAAATTTGTTTTAGAAAATAGGTAAATTAGTGATATCGATAATCGGTGTCGATCCTACATCGATCGACGTGGTGTAACAATCAGCATAATTTATCATAAAATACTCGTATGCCGATTAATTTTTGTTATTGTCTCATCATGGATTTGTTCTTTCATTCTGTATATGCAAATCAGAAGATGCATTCCTTTTAAGTAAAGTACTCCATGTACAGAGGAAAGGTCCTCATATTAATTTCTACATCCCGTTCCTTTCTTTTTTCTTTTTGAAAACCTGTATAGAACAGAGACAGCCTGACCAGTTTCCAAGAATATGTTTTGAGCTGAGCTTACAAAGAAGCCATTACTGACACAAGGTGCTAAAAGGTACTGTACCACACAAGCAGTTTTTGGAAAGAAAGGAAAATTGAAGCTATCATAAATGCTGCATGAGACCTCCGTCTCCAAATCTGGAGTCAAGCAGCGACAGCTTGGCTAAGACTTCACTAGGACCCATTACCGGTGAAATCCAAAAAGTCACGTACGACGAATTAAACTGCTGAGTGGATGAGCAACGGATTTATTTAGAGAAGCGACGCTTGAATAGAAAGAAACAACGCGGGGAGCGAATCGAAAAAGAGAATTTTAAATTTCTGGAAAGAAAGAAAGAGGTCACGAGCATTTTTTTAAGAAAGAAGAATGAATTGGAGAGTCAGTGCAGTTTTGGGAGCCAAAACCTAACATCACAAGTGAGCACGGTTCGTTGTGACTGGAATAGTTGACATACCTCTCGCGATATTGTTTGTTTGTGTGCCAAACTCTAATAAGTAAACATGCGCAGATAAACGCCGACGTGTGCTCCCAAATTTGAGTAACCATTTCGTATATACTATTTCCTCGATCGCTTCCTCGTTGTTTATCAAAGTGACAATATGTTGTGTGTCTCTCCGTGCTCTTCCCGAAACAATGTGTTTCGGCATGAGACAGATATTCGCGAAAGTGTAATTAGGAAAGTGTCAGTGCTGCGTGCTGTGTGTCACCGCTGGGTTTGCATCATATTACCCAAATGCAACAGTTCTCAACTGACGCTGAAACCCAAGACATCAAGGTACTGAGAGCCCACCTTCGCCGACACCATCAGACCAGGTAGGGTGTGTGAAATCCTTTTTATGTATACCAATTATCAATCGCAAGGCGAGAAAAAAAAAACAAGTTTCGTTCAGAAAACAGTCTGAACTCGTCAGTGGAGGGGAATCCCATCCAACACCGGAGAAAAGGCACTAAATATTCTCTTTCTTTTTAACAACCTTAGTTGCCCCTCCGTCTACATTGTTTTTTGAAGGGTGGCGAACCTCACCGCCGAACACCTGTAAAGTAATTGACTGAATGACGAAACTATTCTTTTCATCCGCATAAATAGTGACTTTGGAATGTACTATTACTTTAAGGTCAGCATATCCACTGAACTTCTATAGTTTCTTT
>JAGDQP010035433.1:0-19591 GCA_022664845.1 Lepisma saccharinum
TATACTCTTTATTCAAGCTAGTTTGTTAGAAAGGTTCTTCTAAGAACAATCAGATGCTCCCAAACTTGAACAAAGCACATTATTTTCCTAAACAAAATGTATTTCAATGATTTTCTGTTTTATTTGAAGTTCTGTTCTATGAAGTTCTACTTGCCATTGAATGTTAAGAAGGTTCGTGTTATAGAGAGTTTCTAATACACTTTACATACTTATCGAAGATAAATTGCTTGCCATACCAAACTTATGAATTCATTGACAGCCAAATCAAAATTAAATCTTGTGTTCTAATGGTTACGATCTTGTACTGAGGGTTGAGGCTGTCGAGAGCTTTTTGGCCATGCTACCTAAGAGTTTCCAGGTATTTTTATCAGTTTAACCAAGAAAAGACAAGATCCTAGCCAATACCTTTTCCCTTGTCCCGGTAGAGTGCCCGCCATGGAATGTCGTCTCTCAGACATGTTTATGTGCTTAGACCAGAGCTGCATGTGTGACACACAAATGTCAGTTTAAAATAAATAGGTAAGTATCACGGCATGAAAAAGCTCCAAGTACAAGCTTTGATTCATGCTATGCAATTGACAGTATAACCAATTCCCAGGAGAAATTACAAAAGTTCTTTACGTGCTAGTGAACCATAAATTCCTTGTCATACGGAGATCACCTTATCTTCAAATCTTAACTAAACTTCTCGCCATGCAAAGACCACGAGACACCTTACCTCCCAGTGGAAGTTATATCTTTTGTCATGGAGAGCTCACTGACTCGTTTTATGGGATTCAAATAATTACATTCGAAATAAAAAGTTTTAAAAAGTAAAAACAAAATACTAAAGAAACCGAAAACTCTACTGTGCTTTCAAAAAGTTCTTTTTTTGGATTTCATCTGAAATTCGGTTAATTGTAAATTTCGAACTACAGTTTCTGGTATAATCTGCGATGTTTTTCATTCAAACCCTGCTGGTTTTTTTTCGAGAGCTACGGTTTGTTCTCAAACTTGATTTTGTGTCAAAGAGAAACAGTACAGAATAGAAAATATTACATTTGAATACTGAATTTAAAGATCTGCAATAAAAACGGGTTTTGAGAAAACGTAAACTGTTCTGTGGAAAAGACCGAAGTTTTATAGGGAACCGAAAACTTGATCTGAATTATAGTTGAAACTGATAAATAATCAAGAAATTAGCTATTGTGTTCGTCGCTAGGGTCTCTCTGTACATTGTTCAGTTTATAGAATCCACGAACTAGGGCTGTCAAAAATATCGATATACCGAATTATTAGTCAGAATTTTTAAATACCAAAAATGTGGTATGGCATATACCGAAATATTGATATAGAGAAATATCGAGACACCGAGTATATCGAAATGCCGAAACATCGATATACTGAAATATCGATACACCGAAATATCGATGTGCTGATATATTGAACGGTATGAATATACTGAACGTTATTAGAGTATTGAAATAGCGAACTTTTATGAAATTATAAAAAAGTGAGTACTAAAACACTGCTCGCCATTAAAAATGCAACATCAAGAATGGAAGAAGATAGTAGGCTTAAATTAGACAAACAGATACCGTAAGATAAGGTAGTAAATGATTAAACTTACCATTTTGTGCGATGCGTGGCAATGTGGCGAGAGCGGAATAGAACTGCCGAATATCAATTGTCTGTGGGCGCACAATGGGTGTTGAGAAAGCTGTAACAGAGTGAATTAGATAGAGAATGACCCTTTGGACGTCCTCCTGGAATATGGAAAGCCATGGGTATTCGACAAGATGCTACAGCTCTTCAACTGTAGCTAGGGGAGCTTGCCGGATGAGAGACGTTCTGCAACGACGGACCAGACTGGTTCAGTGGGCGAGAGATCAGGAGAACACACCGAACAAGGAAACAGGGAACATTGTGTCCAGTCAGAAAGGCTAGGACATCACGTGTCACATGCGGACGAGCGTTATTCTGCTGAATGATAGTCCTGGTATTGACTGCACTATAAGGACAACATCCGGATCCAACACATTGCGGATGTACCCTTGGCTACGCACATGTCCGTCAACACGTATGAGACACTAATTAATATGGAATCCAATTCACCCCATACAATAACACCCGGTGTCGAACCGAAATGGCGATACAAAACGCAGGCGTCGCGCGAACCTCTGCCACGTTATCAAAAGATACGGACGCGGCATTCATGATGCAGAAGGGTGCGGCGGAATTCATCTGAAGAGAGGATGTCCTGCCATTCGGATCTTCATGCGCGAAGTTTGCTACATTTCCGTTGGCTACGTGCAAATATGACCCGCTATGCCAAACGACGTGGAACTATTCGTCGGGACACTAGATGCTGTGCAACATCCACCTATACGTACCCATTGTTCGAAATGTCGCTGTCCGATCCGCCAGAATCATATGTATAAGCCGTCTGTTCTAGTGGCCCGTTTCATTTTGTGGTCGTTGGGATCCAACATGTCGTTGCGTAGTGCCTTCATGGAGCCATTGACTCGATATGCGCTGTACTAAGAAAGCAGTACGTCCAATACAGGCACCATTGTCGGAAAAGTATAAACCGCACTTGCAATGTGCTACAACTTTTCTGCGACTAAAGGTGGAAATCTTCATGGAGGACTGTTAGGTATTATTCGGTATTTCGGTATTTCTAGATTCGGTGTTATTCGAAATTTCAGTATTATTCGGGATTTCCGTATTATTCGGTGGCATTAGTAAAACTAAGAAATAAAGTAACAAAATACACTTTTGTGATTCAAAAGTGTTGGTCAAAAGATTTACGTATAGGGCAAGGACAAGATCTTTCTAGTTCTGGTTGATTTTGTTGCTAAAATAAGATGCCCGATGTTTGTACTGATTGAGTGATATTACGAATCTGAAAAATATTGCAATGTATAAAGTATATTGTTTTAGAAACAATTAAGCCAGAAATTATGTTGGATATTGAAATTTGAAATTTGTGATTCATGAAATACCCTGGCTTTGATAGAGGAAACAAAATGGGTAAGAAACAACGATAAATATTGATGTTCATATGTAGTTTAGGTTTAATTGAATCTGATATAACTGAAATGAACATATATAATGCAACCTAACCATAGATTTAGATATAGTTATTACCCTGAAGGTAAAAACGATATTTGAATTGTTTGCTTCTGCGATATCACTGCTCAAGTGTTGCTAAAACAAACAAATAGAACCCACGATCGTAAATGCTAACCAGGAATATTATTTCAATTGTTATATAGATCGAATCGTATGCATCGGTATAATTCGGTATTTCGGTATATAGATATAATTGTTGCTATCCAAAACATACCAAAATCGATATCAAAATTTCAATACGGAACACCCCTAGCACGAACACCCATTGTTACCTCCCATAACATTCATTTTATCTTGTCTTACGAACACCCATGCGTGAGCCAAGACTCGAAGCCAGAACCTAGAATATGCTGGTCGGATATGTTAGTCCACACGATCAGAGCACTTAAGTAATATAGATTTATTTCCCTTGTATTGAACATTATTTATGATGTATTCTCGTTGTTCAAGTCAGTTTAAGGAATACATTTTCTAGCTGCATTGATTTATCATCTTTAACTTTGAATTACCAGCTTTATATGTATTCAGCACGTTAATGAATGCTTACTTACTTTCCTACTTACTTACTGTATGGCTACTTACTTACTCTATACCGCAGTCATCGCGGCCCGTTTCGGCCCGTATATCTTTCTGAACCCCTTATTTTCAAACACTCGTATTTTACGTTAATCTGCTTAGGTCGTACCCCAACTTTCGCAACGGTAAATTATTACCGGCAGAATAACCCTTCTGTATATTTTCAATTTCAACTTTCTCGATATTAAATCGTGTGGTTAGGAGTTTCTGGAATCAGTAGAAACATACGTTTCCCGATGCTAAGTGAATTTTTATTTCTTCCGTTACTTCGGTTTTGGTTGTTACGTTAGTTTTGTTTTGGTTGGTTGCTCCGTCTTAAGTGATTAATTTTTTTACTTTCTCTATGTTCTCATTCTTAATTGGTATGTATCTATTTCCTTCATTCCCTATGTTTCGGCTTGTTATCATGTATTATGTTTCCTCTGTGTTTACCTGTAGACCTATCTCATCGCAAGGTTCTACTAAGATATCATTTTTACTTTGTAGTGCGTATATGTCGTTCCCTATTAAATCTACATCATCCGCATATACAAACAGTTGATTCAAGCAATTCAATGTTAGTCCCTTTTTTATTTTCTGAATCGCATGTTCTAAAGCAAATTAAACAATAATGGTTACAATGTATCACCTTGTTTCAATCCGTTCCGAATCTTGAAACTATCTGACATATTATTACCTATCCGTATTCTGCTTATGATGTTGCTGAGACACATCCTCACTAGTTGAACAAGGATATCTTATAGTTTTTTCCTTTTGATAGGGTCATATACTTTCTTTGAATGCAATGAATAACTGGTGAACAGTCCCATTGTATTCCAATTTCCGCTCTAAGATTTGTCTCGAGACGGAAATCTGGTCCAATGTTGAACTATGTCTTGTAAATCCACTCCAATTATTTCATCTCGTACGTATACGTTTAGGCGAGCTAGCTGTATATATTACTCAGTACTTTGCAACATGCTGGGAGTAATGAGATTTTGCGTTACTGAATAACACTAACAAACTTTGGGACGTGATTTTTATATTGACATCAAAACAAGAAAGAAGTTCGTTTGAAGACATTTCGAAACGTGAGTAGTTTAGGAGATACAGGGGCTTAAAGCTAAGCCGCATCATTACAAATGATGTATCTCAATAAAGAATGACATAGTGATGATTAGCAAATCACAATTGAGTTAATTAGGTCAGTTTGACCAATCTTCATGATTGATAAATGCAGCTTAGAGGCGATTTGCACACTTCCTCTACCATATACGACATTTATTCGTTGACACGAAATCTTACAACGTGAAACCATCGTTCGCTATCCGCCAGTCTAGATTTTGTACGTATTTGAAAATTGTGTGAATTTTCGGTTAGATAGGGACACTTATTATGGGATGTGTTCGTGCATGAGGCCTCATATACGTGTATAACGTTCAGTGTGTATAACCCTCTTATACAATCTAGAAACGGTGAAAATTTCAAGTACATATCATTATTAGTTTAAAAGTTATTAATATTTTTTGTTTCAAAGGGTAAATTTCACGCAGAATTTTAGGCAATTTGTGAGGTCTTTGTACAGTATTCAATTTATGTGCAACTCAGTCTCGGACGAGACAGTAAAAATACAGTATGTTCACGAATAGATCTAATGATTCTATGGATGTAGTTAGCTTATTGAGTTGTCATGGATAACTATGTAATTGATTTTAGATTGGCTCCTTTTTTAGCAGGAATATGCAATAAAATGCAATAATACCTGGGAGAAAACACTTTAAAAAGTCCATATAAGTGCATGTATCGACTATGTATCTTCAGTTCGTCTATTGGACTCGATAAACAAGGTTTGCGCTTTGATTCAGGAGAGTGCTTCTTGAATAAAGAAGTTACTGTGACATACTTGATTTTTATTTCAATACAAGTAACATTAGATGTTACTATATAGACTCTCGCTCCTTGATTCCTGGGAGTGTTTGCCAATCAAAGACTTTCTATAAACTTGAAGCTTTGACTCTAGTAAAGAAAAAGCAAGGTAATACTAATCAAGGATTGCCAAGCCCTGAGAAGTCATATCAGTATTAGCAGCATCCATATCTATAGAGTGTTCCTAAATAAAATACAAATTTTCGAATTAAAACTTAACAGCATAGCACCAGGCGTTACAAGCTCTATCATTATTTATTGAAAATAAGATAAAATATAGCTGAACAAAGCAAATACATTTTATTAGTGAGTCTGTCAGAGCGTGTCTGATGAAGCCACGTTGTTAGTTAGTTGGTGAAACTGTTACACCTTTTAGTTTTTAAATAAGACTTATTTGCTTTGTTCAGCTATTACTATATTTTATCTTAAAGTATATAAAAGCAAAGCGTTGATATGGAAAATATATTAGTACGCGCAGTTTAACGCAAATCTATGTTACTGTAATTAATTTTGTTCTTAAAATTTAAGTCGTTAGGTAGCATGAGTTTAGATTTAGTGTTTCTATGGTAATGGTTAATTCTAAAAAAAATATTAAGCGACTGCAATGCATCAATTTTCTGTGGTAATACCAAATTGAAAAAAAAATAGAGCTTGAGAGCTGTAATCGAACTGTACTAAAAATACTGAAATTAATTAAGCAAATACTAGATAGCTTACGGGGAAATAAGTACTCTGTGACATTACCGAGAAAATCCACAGCATCGTGGTGATTAAAATAATAATTTTGTGAGCAGGATATTACATTTCAGATACTGTTACTTAGTTGGAAATTTGAATGCCGTGTTAGTTTCTGTGATGGAAATGAGTGCATTAGAAGATGCCCATAGAACTATATTGTAACACATAAGAAGACAGCGGTTTCGTTATATGCTAATTATTGTAATTGCCTACACTCACAGACAAACAGATCCAAAGTTTAATACCCATGCAGTAAAAGAGCTATTTCATTACTGAAATTACTTAAATAGTCTGCAATTCGCACATAAATAATCCCACAGATTCGTGCTTAGTTTAAGTAAATAGAAATTCTGTGTACAATGGGAGACGAATTTTAATAATATTACTTTCTCTCATGGACATAGCTACAGGGTACAATGCTGACTATTTCAACAGAAACTTGCTTTTCGATACATAAGCCTTCCCATGCTAAGAAAAGGTAATCTAGAAAGTGCTTCTAGAACCTTTTAAGAAATAACAGAATGATTCGAACGCATAGTAATGTAGGTAATAATAGTACACGCAAGCTATCTTTCCATATTGAAAGGCAAAATATATAGGATTATCACCATCTATTAAAGCGTAGGGACGAATGTAGAAATTTTCTGGAAATTTTACGTAATTCCTTTACTTATTTTAAAGAATATTAGCTGGGTTCTCAAAATTTACGAATTTACTAATTTGCTAATATTTGGTAAAGTAATCCTTACAATGTTTATCGACGTCACAAAGTATGAATCATATAAGATACAGGGAGATTATAACCTACCTTGACACAAACATATCTTGGTTTTAAAGAACCAAAGTTCTCACATGTTGAAACACATATTGCCCTGTAAATTGTTAAATCATCGCCTTCTTATGGCTCACAAATATAATTTGAAGCGCGGACAATAGCTTTTCCTGTAATTTAAGTTACACATTCAAATATTAGTGAAATTTAAATGCAATTTTTAGTTCATTTTAATTCAACATCGTACATTCATTCAATTCAATTCATTTTTGTCATAATTACATTATTGTAAATTTATATACGAATGTTTAGCCGAAAATTGTCTATGAAAATATTAATGTAATAATTTACTTATGGGGAAAAGAGAAAATAGGGGGAAAAATAATGAGGGAAACAGAACAAACGCATATGTTGTTATTTATTAACATGGTTACGTTTACCTAAATGCACTATGATGCCAGTCCGTTGATTTACCTAGATATTTATAACGCCTGTGAAGGAGTCGAGTGGAAGGAAAGATTGCTTATAAACGAGACGGGACATTCATAAAATTATTTGGGGAGGCCGGGAGAAAATAAATAAAATGAAAAGACGTACAAGACGGAAATGCTTTTCTTTCTAGTGCTGGAGATGGCATAACAGTTCAACTAGCTTGAGCCCGAACGGTTCGTCGGAGAGAAAAGCCTAAACAGTAATATCTGTAGGAAATTTTATGTTCCCCATTTTAAATAGGGAGGTTATTTACGAAATGAGACTTTTTTATATATTTTTTTAAAATTTCAATGTTGAGTCATGAAATTTTGTTAGCAACCCTCAGATTCGGATTCAGCACCCCAAAAAGCATATAGAATGGAACAAATCAAAACTACCCCACAACTTTCCCGTTAGGGACCCTTTTGAGCACAAATTGACCTATTATAAACTTAACCTTAAAGTTTTGACAATGGTACAGAACTTGCGTGTGGAAATCCTTCAGAGTTCAATGACCGCCATCTCGCCGAGAAGAAACTCCGTTCAACTAACCCTCATCAAGGTTAAGAAACAACTAATTCTCAGAAGGTTAAATTTACCTACCCAGTAAACGATTCACATAACCGAGCAATGGATACATCACATTGTTTAAATTTACCGTGCAGTTTGATTATTTCTTCATGTACCAACCTTGTAGGTAACTTACTACACACGAGTTTTTTTTGCCCAGATTTCTGTTTCAATGGCTTACGATATACCTATATTTACAGTATTAGACCCATAATGCTGTTACCACCCATAAAATTAATTTTATCTTTATCTTACAGTATTAGATACTTCCATGTCTCGAAAGGATTTTGGTAAATAACTAATACGTTAACGGCAAGCCTTTTGGTCATTAACCTAGCAAAATCTTGACTTAACCAAAACCGACTTTTTTCTGTGTACCTTGTTTGAGATCGAATTCATTCAGCTGTCTTTATCTTCTTTCTGACAATTTCTACCTCGTATCTTTTATTGCTCTTAGGGTAATCTTAAATTTTGAGTAATTTTCATATGCTTTGTCCACATTTCAGATATATACAACATCCGAGGTTAGACACTATTTCTAATCATTAACTTTACGCTTGGGATACTTTGAAAAATAAAATTCAGTCTTCAAAATGAGTTCCATGCCATTTTATATCTCCTATTTATTTTCTTAATCAACTCGTCATTCGACGATTTTAGCTTCTCTGAGATCACTTCATTCGAAAATATAATAACCAGATGAAACACACTGTACATATATCTGACAATCAGTTACTAGATAAACCAAAAGAGTGGAATATTCACCCTTCTTTGAGCGGAAAAAGGACAACTCTATTCAGAACAAAATTTTCAATCAAGAGTGTTTTCGAACGAATTGTTCTCGATTTGGATTGAAAATGTGATCTTTCTAGATGGAATTCCAATAATTTTGTATGTAATGTATTCTTCTAACTTCAAAGAGTGATTTCTCATGTTGTTAGAGTGATTCACAATGCATCATGGCTACCAGTTAAATCGGTTAAGTTACTGCGAAGGTTATCGAACGACGAAGTTATACTGTGAAATTTATCGAATTGCGTTTAATTAAAAATGACAACAGAAAACCTGAAAACGTTTTTCAATGACAAAAACATTCTCGCAGTTGGACGGCTGGCTGAGGGGTTAAGACAAGGTACCGTGTTCAAATCTCTCCGAGATTAAGTTTTTTTCTACTATTTTTCATTCATAAGTACATTACTTTTCTTTCTTACTACTTATAGATCTTTTTACATTTTCAACATTTTATTGCGTCGCTTGCGTGTTCAAAAGATGAAAACTTTACTTGAATGCATGGGAATTCACTCAGAAAATATTATGTCTATTTTCTAATCGAAATGGACTACTTTCTAATCCCATCTTCTTTTTTAGTGAAAATTTCTCATCTTTTCCCTGATGAGAACTCACTCCAAAGGAGTAATTCCTCTTTAAAGATGAAATATTCTGTTCTTTGAGTTTAGTGGGTAAACTATTAGGAGACACAGTAAGAAGAATTTCAGTTAGAAATACTCACAAAGAACATCATTTTATAAATATTGTTGGTTTCTAAATCGAGAAAGAGGACAACTAACACATATAGAGAAACATAGAATTGCCAAATTTTCTAATACGAAACACAACCAAACATTCCAACAAAGTTTACCTCTCTTAGAAGCGGTTAAGCCAAAAACAATACAACGAAGTTTCCCTTGTGTACGTAAACCTAATACACCTTTAACTTTGTTTACATGTACCTAAATGTATGCGAGTTCATAGCGCCGCATAAGAGATAACTTAATAAATATTTCCTGATGGTAAATACGCACCTAAACGTCACCACAATATGGCATTCAAACCTTTGCGTGTGTATGTGTCCATGAACTGTCATCAAAATCACTAAACTTCTGTTGTTCGTGTCAGTACGAATATAGATTAATATTTTCAACTGTCTACGTGAATATTTCCTTGTACGTCTACGTTGTAGTCTTTAACTACAAGCTAATAAGGATTATTCCGTTTATAAGAATATTAAGCAGTCCCTTCTAGATCAAGATTTTGTTGTAATAATATATTTCTTTATTGAGTCGTATGTCAAGAAAATCTAGATTAATTGCTTCATTGTTTGACTGTGTTAGAAGAAAGATAATTAGGTGATGTTTATCGAAGAGTAAAACACAGGTGATGTTTGTTTTATACCTCGAGGCAATGGACTTGAGCTAACACGGCTTTATTGGTCTAAATGCTTAGAAAGACCAGTATTTGTGTGTTTCGGTGCGTGTGTATATGTTGTGTCCCCCAACAGCCTGAACGTGTTTCTTTCGTAGAAGACGATGGCGGTTTTACTACTCATTGCATTTACGGTTACTCTGACTTGTAAATCAGTTTCTTCAAATCAAGTGACTAGTAGTAAATGTGAACCTGGCTTACATTCGGACTCTCGGAAAGCTGGATTCATATTGGCTCTTAGAGAAAGGCTTAATTCCAGTTTTGTGTATTTTGTTTATGACAAAATGTGCAACAAAGGTAAGTTCATTTAAACTATTTCTTGTTTAGAATTATAATTAGGGAACAAAGAGAAAATATGTAACAATGTTTACAAAGATATAAGCTAAATATTAATTTCAGTTGTAGTTGTTTGTTGAAATATAACAGCCCTTCTTGTTCTTATGGACGTCAGTGTTTGTATCTCTTGTTCATATAATTGTAACTGTGATATTATTCGGAAGAAAAATAGTTGTTAAAAATATAAAGACTTGAAGTTTCAAACACAGGGAGATGGAAAATATGTTAATTACAAAATGCCATAGGACATCCTCTTGTAAATAGAAAGAGGCATATTAAGAAAGATAGAACAAAACAAAGTCTTACCCAACTTGAAAAGTTACCGTCGTAAAGAAATGCTACCTTCATAGTAATTGAGGTTAATAGTGATTGTGTTATTATTTTGTACATATGAAAATATAGAAATGAAATTCGTATAGGTCACGGATAGACTTTATATACCTCCTCGAGTCGCGACAGCAACCCGAAACATTTGAAGTGAAGGTGCACTTGATTACAGCACAACAAACAAGTGGTAAAATAAATTTCGCTCTGCTTGCAAAAACCTCGCCGATCAACAGTCGAAAATCGTCGTGGGTTCTGAGGTTATGTACCGAATCATAGAGGTCAATCCGAAGACAAACACTAGGCGAGTTGCAGTCTAGATCTGTACCTTACAGTCCAGCGTTGTTCGTCACCATAGTCAAACAGTATCGCGATACTAGCATCTTTACTCGATCACGAGTATCCCGATAGATATCATATACTTTTGAAAATATGTATCAATATATTGTATCTCGATTGGTTAGAGTAGTATCTTATAGATACTTTTACCGATACTATTTTAACGTCCGTTTTGTCGTCACTTTTCAGTTCCTAGTTTGGTCTTCTTTATTTTTATCTTATATGTAACCAGCTACTTAATGCTCTACTTTTCTAGCCCACGGGATTCGGAACCGCGTGAAGACTTAAAAAGACGAAGAGGAACACGGGATTCGGAAATGTGCGTTAGCTACGTTGCTACGTGTGTTGCCATTGTCTGGTTCGCTGCTAGGATTGCAATCGAAAAGTAGCTTAGAAAAATGTTGGAAACTATGGCCAGGAGAGAACAGTAATGGAATATAATATTTAGCCATAGATATGGAAATTATTTTAAGGCCTTTATGCAACTATCGCTCACACCGTATGGATGATGATGGGATGGGATGAATTGGTGAAACGGGGAAAGTGGGAGGAAACGGGAACACTTCGAGAAAAACAACGCAAATGGTGTTTGTCCACCACAAAGCCCACATGGCACGAGCAGGGTTTGAACCGACGAACCCAAGTGCCAGAGGTGAGCGCTCTGCCAACTGGGCCATCTTGGGCCCGTCATACATATGAATAAGAAATTTGAATTAATGTTGTTTATGTTCTTCAGACATCTAAGGCTCAGGTCGGGATAGGGAAGGGGATAGGTTCCGGGAAGGGTCAGCATCTAAGGCTCAGGTCGGGAAAGGGAATGGGAAAAGGTCCGGGATAGGCAAGGACCAAAGTTGAAGATATCATGCTGGCACTTACTTGGAGCGACTGAGGGAAAACCCTGGAAAACCTCAATTAGGATGAAATAGTAGAAGGTCTTGAAACTAGCTGTGTGATCTTAGAAGTGAGGAAGAAATTTATATTATTACTTACGTTACGATTGTTAAAGGGATGTCATAACTTTGTGGTGTCAATGAAAAGTACAAGCGTGGTATGAAAGACGATGAGTAGTTAATATAGAGAAGAGCCATACTCGACATTGTAAGAGTACGAACGTATGGCTCCAACATTCCATATTTACCTATGTATATGCAAATATAATTTGTAGTAAAAAAAAGTAGCTTTCTGGAAAAAGTAATGAGAGTTACTGTTCAGAATATACAGGGGACAACAATGAATTTGAAGAAATACATAAATAACTTTTCAGTCCGTGTTATTCCTTTACAAATGTGAGAATATTTTAGCAGATGTGGACAAGAACATCATGATTTCAAGATACGAAAAGAGAGTCATTGGTCCTTCTCATTGATTTAAGAGCTCTCCTCGCGCTAGGCCCCCACCTTTCTTAACATTTTTCAAAATATTTCAAAACCTAAGAGCATTATCAAAATTTTTAGAACATAGCTCACTAGTACTTGCAATTGCTATGAAATACAATATACTACGATCTCGAGATCTTGTAGATTGATGAGTACTAAGACTTCAATTAAATAATGACGTCACATTCTTTGAGAACATATTAGTCATCAATGGACAAGATCTCGAGATCGCTACCCATTGTATTTCATAGTAATTTGTAAGTTCTAGTGCGCTATGTTGTTACGTCTTTGATGGCGCTCTTAGTTTTTGGAGTATTTAGAAACACATTACAAAGAGGAGGCGGGCGCGTGGAGGGCCCTTAAGTACTAGGTGTGTTTAGACGATAAAAGAATTCAGTATTCGGTCAGCCTGATATAATTATTGTTAGCGGTAAAGAAAGAGCTTGCGGCTTATAGCTCATTTGTTATTGTTGCGTTGTCTACCCTTGTACAAGATCCTTTTCGTAATTGTTTGTTCTTTGTATGAAACGAATGAATGTTTTGCTTTACCTACCGGAACAATAAAACGTTCCACGCTTTTCCACCTTGCCTCATCTTTGCTCCTCTATTTTACATGACTGTTTGAACCAATCAATGATGTCTCAAAAGGTGGATCGTCTGCCTGACATACGAGAGATTGTGAGTTTGAATCCTAGTCACGGGCTCCTAATAGGCTTTATCTATCACATTAGGCCAAATATGCACCGATTCATATCTCATCCTTTTCGTCAGACTCCCGACCTGCTTGTAGCTCCTATAGTTTAACTACGACTTTATTTTAACTAAAATAAGTAAGACGGAAGTCAGCAGGGTTGCTGTGCATATATACTACCACCAGGCTTCAACAGCAAGCATCCTATTTGGATAATAAATGTTACGGTGGAAAAAAAAACTACGGCGAAGCCTTTCAAAAGATTTCTTTTCGCTACCGCCTTCCTACGGCTAGTAGTTCCTCAGTTGAAAATTGCTCCATGAAACTGGAATCTGGATTACCTATACGGGTTTAAATTAATTTCGCCAAGACATTTCCAACGACACCTTCACCATCTTCCTAGCCCTATAGTAGATTTTTTGTTCAAGGTTTAATCAAGTATTGAGGGGAACGAGTTCAAGTTTCTAGGCAAGGAAGAAGTAACCTAAGCATTATTCATTCTTTTCCTCTTCTGAAGGATTTATTTAATGAAATATAGCACCCCAATTCATTTATGTGCATCAGTGGAGAGACTAATGAGTAAAGTAAGTGAAATGTTGCATTAGAAAAGGGTAAGCATGGATGACAGTAATTTAGAACAGTGGTTTTCAACCACTATTGTACCGGCCCTCGGCAAATTAATGCATTTAATTATTTGACATCCATTTTGTAGATTTCGACGGTTCAAAAGTTCTTATTTTGTTTTTAGAACAACTAGAATCTGAAGTTGTGCTAACATCCTTGAAACGTCAAGTAAACCTCCAAGTTACTGACATCTTCTCGGTCCTTGTAAGATTTTCTCTGTAGCTTGCCGGTCTGTGAATATTACGAGTAGAAGATTAAAAACAGTGCTTTAGAGTACAGGTTACTCCTCTTTCAAAACTGTTTGAATATACCACATAACTGTAGACGACCTGCAACTATCCAGTGTGAAGCCTTTTCGTTTATTAAAACTCATTTTCTAAAGTTGAAATTGATTTAAATGAAGAAGGTAATTTAAAATACAGAATCCTGAAATGTAGATTTCGTACATGCGTTTACAGATTTTATTTACTGCTACACTTACAGTTTTCTTTAGCATCTCCATTTATGTGTGCCATGTGCATAAATTTACTTTATGAATTTCACATACACTAGAGTCTCATTTAACCAAATTTTATGGGATCAAGGCAGTGACGTAACTAGAGTGCCGTTGTTGCTGCTATACCTGTTGTTGCGGGGGACACAGGTGTGTAGGGCGCTCTTCAGGTGACATATAGATAGATGAAAAATGAATTAATGACAAAGCTAACAGACACGACAAGAGATGTTGCCTCAATGTACGATTTTAAAAGTGTGTCAGAGTTCGAAAAAAGGAGAGAATTTTAAACCTCATAGAGAAAGTCCATCCATTTTTTTATGGCACCAATATGTGGCCTGGCGTTATCATGGTGACTTCTTGGCTATTTACAAGGCCTGGCCATTTCGATCAGAACTCTGTTCGCATTCTGTCCAACTATTGACAGTAGGAGGTGCAGTGCTGGATGTAGATACAGTATTTAGAAGGCCTGCGCTATTGACTATTAGGGCCCATATTACCTATTCCTTGTGATCGTAACAGTAAGTTTATTAGTTTTGTTACCTTCGGCGAGGCTCCTGGACCGTAGCACTTTTAACCCTCACCTTAATCCTGCTCTGACTGATGGCATTAATGGTTTATTTAGGTTCCAGCGCTTTCCAGTGAATTATGTCTTTCACATCCCACAATACCTTGTTGGGATGATATTCTGGTTGTAATGTCGATAAAGTTGGTTCGGAAGTTCTTCCTTCGACGCTTTACGTTCCGGTAAAGAGCCAACTTCTTAGCATCCGTGACAATGGAAATCAAGAATCGGTCAATTTGTACCGGAAAAATCAAGTGAACACAGGTAGCTCGTGAACACGAGCCCCTTTCATTGAGTTCTACTCAGATGATGCATAATCCAACAATGTATTTTATGGTGGTATCCAGCGATTCGAGACGTCTTTCAACTGTTATCCTGTGTACCTGGGAGGTTTCCCTTCATTCCTCTACGGTTTGATTTGGGCTGGCTCGTATGGCTTCGTCGTTATCATATTCGGAAAACACTGCTGGACGTCCAAATCGTGGATGATCTTGACAGCGTTTACCTTCGTTCCTTAGTTTTCAAAACCACCCGTGGCAAGTGTTACCATAAATTGGATTTTCACCATACACTTGCTGAATGTTGCAGCAAGCTGATTCAGCATTATTGCCTTTGTCGAAATAAAAAAGTAATCAGTATCTGATGATATCTTTATCGGTCTGCATTTTGCCGAGACGATACAGTCACTGCCTGTGGCTATTATAATGTTCCCTCGATTGCATGACTACCGATTCACACACTGGCAACGCCATCTGTCAGATTAGTACTCCACTATCCTCCACTATATCACAATTTTGTAGAATTTTGGCACTTACCTAATACATCCAGCAAGAATTTCCGGAAATTGCATACAGGAGGAGTTATTAAAAGGACCCTAGAGTTTCTTCCTGGGGGAACGGGCGAAAAATTAGGTTAAATGAAAATTCGGTTTAACCGAAAAGATTGTGTAGTTTAGTATTGTATTGCATGGGGCAAATGTAGACGCTAATAACTCTCATCTTGAATCAATATTTATTCAACCTAAACCTAACTTTTACTATAATCTATAAAACGTTTTAACGTAAAATTAATGTTTAATATACTTACTTACTTACTCACTCACTCTATGGCTTACGGAACTCTCAAGTACGTCACTGCAGTAAAAAAAATTTTCGCCATTGGATTCTATCCAGGGGAACACCGAGGCACTTTTAATCACAAATATCTACTTCTCGAAGATTCTTTCTAATATTGTCCTCCCAACACTGTTTCGGTCTTTCAAACGGTCTCTTTCCCACTGGATTTACAATCAAGATATAATTTTCTTTCCCTCCCCCCATGCGAGTTACATGGCCTGCCCGCATTAGTCGTTGCGATTTCATTATGCTTACAACATTGGGTGAGCTGTACAGTCCCTGGAGTTCTTCGTTATGGAGTATTATCCGTCCTTCCATCATGTCGTCCCGTTTCGGCCCGTATATCTTTCTCTAAACCTTATTTTCAAACACTCATAATTTATGTTTATCTACTAAGGTCATGCTCAAACTTTCGCAACCATAAAGTACCGGCAGACTAACCATTCTGTATATTTTCAATTTCAACTTTCTTGATATTTATGGCGAGGTTAGCAGCTTCTAAACTGAAGAGAGACATGTGTTACCCAGTACTAATCGATTTTTATTTATTCTGTTACCTCGTTTTTGCTTGTTACATATGCTCCCAAGTATTTAAACTTGTTTGCTTTCTCTACGTTCTCATTCTTAATTGTTATGTACCTATTTCCTTTATTCTATTCTAAGTGTTTCAGCTTGTTATCATATATTTGGTTTTTTCTATGTTTACCTGTAGTCCTATCTCACAGCAAATTTCTACTAAGATCTCGGTGTTACTTTATAGTTCATCTAAATCCTACCCTGTTAAATCTACATCATCCGCGTACACGAACAGTTGATTCAAGACATTCAATATTAGTCCCTTTTAGTCCTCTTTTATTTTTAGAATCGCATATTCTAATTCAAAGTTATACAGTAGGGATGACAAGGCATCAGTTTGTTTCAATCCGTTGCAAATCTCGAAACTGTCAGATATTATATATCCGTACTCAGCACATGGGGTCGCTGAAACACATTCCCACCAGTTTAACTTTTTTTTTCGTAATTCTTAATCGTGCCGGGATATTGTATAGTTTTTTTTTCTATTTTATACAATTATATGCTTAATGTTTAATATAGATTGAATATCCTTTTATTCAACATTTATGCTACTAGCACAGCTTTTGACAATTTACTCCCCTGAAAAAGATCTCGGCTTATCATCTGCTGCACCGTTTTGGTACACTATATCTATACGTAAGATAAATCAATTTCCATGCTGAACTCATACACTCTATGTGACGATTTGAATATCAGCCCATTGAAATACGAGGTCTGTCTGAAAATAAACAGGACTGCATCTGGTGTATGGCTATGGGAGAACTAGGGAGAGAGAAGTTATTATGTAATCAAGTAATATGATGTCTTGGCAGTATAGCACTGTAATCTTAGCTTTCTGTAACCATTAGATTTTTAACAAGCTTTTGTTGACACCTTTGTGTTTGCAAGTCGTTGAGCTGCGAGAACTGAGAATTAACCATGAACATGGAGCAACGAATCAACCTTAAATGTCTGTTCCGGTTGGGGAAAAGTCTTTCAGAAGTACTTCAAATGTTTCTGCAGGTGTATGTATGGAGATAACAGCATGTCGCACACACATGAGTTTGAGTGGCACGCGAGGTTGAAAGATGAGCCCGAGGAAGTGCAAGACGAGTCCACGAGCGGGAGACTTTCAACAACCAGAATTAACGAAAGTGTCGAAGGTGGAAGCAAGTGTTGTGTTCTGTGCTGATCGCCGACTGACAGTTCATGTTCTTGCCACAGGGTCAGACGATGAATCATCAAATCTACAACGAGATCCTATGACGTTTGCCTCGCTCAGTGCGGGAGAGAGAAGGGAGTTGTGGTAGGACAGATCGTGGCTGCTGCATCATGACAACGCACCAAGTCACAACGACCTCAGAATTCGGCAGTTATTGGCCCAGAGGATTGTCAAAATCCTGGAACAAACTCCCTATTCCAGTAATTGTATCCCTGTGACTTTTTATTCCCCAACCTAAAGGGGAATATCAAGGAGGAGCGTTTTGAAGGTGTGGAGACCATTAGGACGGCCCTAAAAGACGAAGCTGAGAAACATCCCAGAAGAACCCTCCTAGCAGTGCATAGGTGCGGGTTGGAGAACAATGGAAAAGTGTGTTAGACCGGAGGGAGATTACTTTGAAGGGGACGCTATATTGTTTACCTTTTGAGAAAGCAACAAATTGTCAGCGACGTCAGTCCCTTTTTGTTAGACAGTCCTCTTATAACAGTTGATTAATCAAACTTATTTCTTCATTCAACTTTTATAACTCTAGATGCTATTTTATTCACACAACCCATTGCGTAAGATAAAACATAATTCTTTTGCACATAGAACATTTTGCAGAACTATTCGTCAGTAAAAATCTCTCTGAGTGTAAAAGGTAACTTAATTTGACACCACTAGTCAGTGGTCGGTTACGAATATCAAAGGAATGTTCCATATAAACACAAATTTGTCTGTGCACCTGTAATACAATTTCACACCATTCAAATGAGACCAGAATATCTAGATTCCTAGATACCAATGAAGCCAATACTTATTAAATAATTTAGATAAATAGTCCTTAATTCTGTAAGGAAAATAATTCAATTTTTTTTTTTTTTAAGAAAATCTTACATAGTGAGGTGAAGTGAGGCTACTTCTATGTAAGGTATTTCTATAAATCTTGGTAAAATGTAGTTACCAAAGTTATTGATAAATATTGAGTTGACAGAATGAGTTAATGGAGGAATTAAGTGAAAAAGAGTATAGATCTCATATAATTGAGAATAAGTAATAGATGCAGCTGGTCTCTAGATGACTTTCCAAAGACAGGACCTAGATTTTTGGAAATGTGGGCTTTGAACCACTCTGTTGAATAAACCTGACCGGGAACATTGACCTAGAAGGGTTAGATACGTCTTTGTGGAATTAGACGAAGTTACAATTTATTTCGTACAGCTTAAATTATAATACATTGAATACATGTGTTAGCGTGCATAACGGTGGAAACTTAGGTTCACTTAAACTTTCACCTTGACGTAAGTTGTCAAAGTAATGGAGAAATTAAAATTAAACAAAGAATAACGGAAGGTTAAGTAAAAATCTTCACAAAGTGAACAATGTAATTATGATGGCGATCATGCTTTTGATGATTAAACGCGTTATCTCCGGAGGCAGATATATGATTGAAAAATCAGCGAAAAATGTGAGCCGATTAAGGTATCCACATGATCTGTCTGATCCTTTCCTTGTTAGCTGCTCTACTGACTCATAAATATCGTTCCAGAGTTACAATATATATTCATTTTTTCTTTCTCTTCTACGTCTATAATCAATTTTATCCGAACATTATACATACACA
>JAGDQP010035434.1:0-14515 GCA_022664845.1 Lepisma saccharinum
TCCATGTTCCAAAAAGTCGATGAAGATTACGCCACGGTGATCCCAGAAGAATGTGGCCATTAATTTGTCCGCTGATCTGGGAGTCTCGTTTTTTTCTTCCATGGAGAACCAAGATGACTCCATTCCATGGACTACGTTTTACTCTCAGAATGCATGTAAAACAACCAAGTTTCATCCTCTGTGATCACTCCATGAAAGCTTTGTCGAGAGTCACCACTGAACGTGTTTTGGAGTTCGAGAAAAATTCCCTTCCTCTTTGATTTCTGTTCTCTTGTGACCAATGTGCATTTAGAGAACAGTGCGCCAAATGTGTTATAGCTGTTGGAGGGTACATTAAGTAACATGCGTATATACATAAAGGACACAAGTACATGCACAAAAATTTTCATGGTCCTAGTGGTACTATTAAAAAAGTTATGGCCCACTGTGCAAAACTTTTTGAACGCCCTTTGTAGATTAAACGTATGGCTTTATACCATTACAAATTTGTAAATGAAAACTTAACCATACAGTTGCTTCTTTGTTCTTCCTTTGCATGTGGTATTGGTAACCTTTGTAGAGCATCAACGGCTTTCTTTTTTGTGTTTCCATGTATTCCATCTTATAGACAACGAAGCCAGCAGCTCAAGTTTTTAGGTGTTTTGCAGAAAACTATCCACAGAACTGATTGTGGATAATCATGTCACAGACAGTGACCTTGACACAACATTGCAACATTTCCTGACGAGAAAGCTGTAATGAATTTTCGTGGCTTTTGCTACTAGCAGTCGCTAACATCCGCAGCAGCGTGGCTTTTGGCACCTATTCAGTTATATATAGGCTTGGTGGCATAAAATAAACCAGCTGCAAAACATATAATGTTCAGTATTCTATTAATGAATAATATATGTTTCCGCATATACCTAGTCGGATCATAAGTTATGTCCCAAACTTGTACGAAAAATTCCAGTAGTTAGGAATGATGTATGAAAATAACCTAGCATTGATGTAAAATGGTAATATTGGTTGAACTTACAACAACATTGTTTTCCTTTGTTTCTTGCAGAGTGAAGATGGAATGGGGAAAGAAAGAGGACCGTATCGCAATTCTGGCCTTACACAAGTGCGGACACCCTCCGACGACTATCTTTAAGTTACTGCGGAAACCAAACGTTTCACAAACATTTGTTTATCGCACCATACAGCGATATAATGAAACATCGTCTATCGAGGATAAGCCTCGTACTGGTAGACCTCGCTCGGTTAGGACATCAACTGTCGTTAAGGCAGTGAAGGCACGAATCGCCTAAAATCCGATCCGTAAGCAGAAACTCATGGCTCTGCAAATGAACATATCGCGATCATCAATGAAAAGAACGATCAATGAAGACCTAGGACTGCATGCCTATCGCAGAAGGACAGGCCATCGGTTAAATCAGTACTTGATGAGAATGCGACGTGACAGATCAAAGTTGCTCCTGCAGCAGTACGCGGATAACAAGCATCGACAAATCTTGTTTACAGATGGGAAAATTTTTCCTGTTGAAGAACACCTCAACCACCAGAATGATAGAGTGTATGCTACAACCAGTGCGGCAGCATGTGAACAAGTTCCCGGAGTCCAGCGAGGTTATCACCCAGCATCAGTTATGGTTTGGTGGGTGTGTCGTACTGGGGCCCCACTGAAGTCTATTTTTGCCAGAAAGGTGTCAAAACAGGTGCTAAAGTGTACCAGAAGGACATTCTCGACAAGGTGGTGAAACCTCTTGGCAACACTCTGTTCAAAAATAAGCCTTGGGTGTTCCAACAGGATCAGCACCAGCTCACAAGGCGAAATCGACTCAGGAGTGGTTTTGTCGCAACAACATTGCGTTCATCACCATCGAAGAATGGCCGTCGTCCAGTCCAGACTTAAATCCTCTTGATCACAAGATCTGGTCCTATTTGAAGGAGAAGGTGTGTTCTCAACCTCACATAACTTTGGACCGCTTGAAAACTGCTATAGTGAAAGCAGTGGCTAACATAGACGTGAATGTGGTTCGTGCTGCCATTGATGATTGGCCGCGTCGTTTACGAACCTGTGTCCAGGCAAGAGGAAACCATTTTGAATAAATGTTGTTCCCGATTGATTGTCACTTATCGTTGTTTTATTTCGCAAAACATTTTTATTTTCCTCCGCGTATTTTACTTGTTATAGTCTTTTGCAGTTGGGACAGAACTTATGACCCGACTAGGTATTATACATTTATTTAGAATGAAACTCATCTTCTGATGATAGCATTAAGCCTATGCGCTGATAAGCTTATCCAATATTTCTTTGCTTTATACCTTTTAAACTACGAGATTATTCATTTAACGTATCAAAATTGTTACACTTAATTATTTACCATAACAAATTAACTTCACCAGCATTGGCAACTTGCTTTAAATTCAGTTTCCAGTTGTTAACCCTTTTAGGTTGAGTATTATATACTATATTCCATTTTGTTGTTTTTTTTTCCTTCCTTTTGTCATACGACTTCCTAAAAACATTTTTGTCATCACTATTGAAGCCTAAAATTCCATTAAGTCTTGAGAATAATAATTTTGTTACCTACCTTATATTTAATTTTGTTCTTTTCTCTGAATGGCATGGTAAAATCCGTAAAATATCATGCGTTGCAGTCTACACTCATGACCCAATCATCAGAAGTATCAAACCGCCCGGAAAATCCCAATGCTGCCTTTGTCTTAGACCTATCCAATCACAATCTTACTTCATTTAAATCTTATATCCTCACCAAGGCACTGACCTTTTCCTTTGCCTGCAGACAAATATTACGCTATTTTTGTGCCAAAAGTTTTCCAATTCCAGTCAGATCTTCCAAGCTCCATACCAGCCATGACCGTTTCCGCCCTCTCTCACCGCAGACCCCTCCTCTTCCTAGCAACCACCCTCACGAACGCCACATCTCAGTGATCTAGGCCAACACCAATTGTGAGTTGCTGCACTAGATGACTAACTCGCAACCAACGCAAAGCCCTTGTAGCACTGTTCGAAAACGAAGATGTAATAATGTTCCCGGCGGACGAAAAGTCCACCACAGTAGGTTTGGACAAAGCTGACTGCCAACTATCTTACTTCAAGACCTACAAACCCATGACTTCAGTCCTAACCTACACCTATATCGCCTCTAACGGCCGGCATGTCTAAAAATGCCTAATTCCGGACAATCCGTGTACCCCTATTGTGGCCAGCTATAGTTACCCTACTGAACGTATTATTTGTTGACCCTTCCTACAGTCACACATACAAGTGCTACCTACCTACGTATGCGACACCATCCACTTCCCAGAAATAACCCGTAAACCTACTGCTACACTCTTCTAACATATTGGTTGTTACTATAGATGTTACTTCCTTGTACGCCAACATTTCTCATGCCCATGGGCAAGCAGCTTTGCAATTCTTCCTTAACCAGAGACCCAGGTTCAATATTTCAGCCACAGCTTTTCTTTCTAAGTCTAACCAACCTAGTTCTCACATATAACAACTTCACCTTCGAGAAGAAACACTATGTTCAGATGCGAGGCGCAGCTCTAAATACGAGAATGCCTCCTTTCCCACGCATCTCTTCATGGACAAGTTCGAATGTGATTTCCTAGAAACCCAACCTTTAACTCAATTAGTTTACTAACTTCCCAATTCTGCGATGCCTTTTATGTGGAGGAGATTCTTGAACATTCGTATTAACCACTATCGATCCACTCGTTTCTCTTCGTACCCGCCAGCTGTTTGACCCGCTTTTGTTGACCCTTCCTACTGTCACACATTCAAATGCTGCGTGCCTACATACGCGACTCCATTCACTTCTCAGAAATAACCCGTAAACTACTACCTCTCCCTTCGCACACACTGATTTTTACTATAGATACTACTTCTTTGAACGCCAACTGTAATCACCAAGTTCCATTCCAAAGTAACCAAGATCGAATCCGACCCAGACACAGAATAAGTATTTCCCACCAAACCTAGATTACTTTTATAGCATACCCGCTACCACTCCTAACGAAGCCTCCATATGCAAGAAAACATGTATGACCTGCTCCATTCTGATCACTTCTCCCACGGTCACTATTAATGCTGCTGGAAGCCACTAAACATTAAATCCCAAGGGCACATACCACACCTCTAACATAATATACATACTAACTTGCCAATTTTGCGATGGCGGCGGGTAAATTACTGAAAGACCAGATAAAATACTAAATGGCGAATGGGGATGGACGGAGGTAACTCGGATTTGCGTGAGACTTCCTAAAGGAATAAGATGATAAAGAATCAATGAAGGAATTAAGATAATACGAGCAAAGGTACCTGCCTGTTGGTGCGGGATAAATATAATATGTTGGCAACAGTCATTGGCTCACTCAACAATACTCGCTTCCACGTGGCGGGCTGCGCCCTTAACTTGGTAAATTTGGGGGGCTGCGCTTCCTTTATCTTTACCAGACTCTCCTATGTGTAGGGAAGAACACTCAGACACTTCTCCTTCAGTTCAGACTTGCCGAACAGGAATGCGGTTTCTTGATGACTCATCTACGTGTTAAGCTGAATATTGAAAAAAAAAAAAAAGAATGATCAAAATACAAAGTTTGTGACAAATATTCTCCATAAGGAATACATAGGGGAGAACACTCAAACACTTCTCCTTCAGTTCAGACTTGACGGAGAGGAACGCGATAATCCGGAAATAAAAAAAAAAAAAAAAAAAAAAAAAAAAAATCGGTGCAGTAGAACGGCCGGATGGACTGGACAAAGCCTTTTTAGCAAACTTTTTTAATATTTAGATTATTAATAATATAGTGTTATTATTTACTATTTCAGTAGGTTTATTTTTAATTTAATTTATTACTAAAGGTGAACAAATAATTTATGACCGACTTCAGTTTTAAGTGCACTTTCCTTCATTCTGTTTTCAGATTTGGATGAAGGTGGATGATGTTAATAAATATTCCATGTACGAAGAAAGTGCACTTACGTTGAGAAATGTTTTCATATTTACAACATTCATTTAAGTTAGAATACTGTTACGTATCTATTCTTGACATGTTTTTTAAAATAAAATATATGTAATTATCTTACAGACTTGGCAATTGAAAATATGTGTATTTCCATATTTACCAAAAGAAACTGTTCAAAAGTGATGGAGAAATTGTTATCAAAGTAAAAATATTTTCAGCTAGTTGTAAGACATTGCCAAATATCAAGAAAGTTTTCTAGAAATTATTCGTGAGTACACATATCAATATGCGTCTTGTATGATTACTTAAAGTTTACGGGTCTTAAAGTATTATTTGATCTTCGTATTGTATCGGTACACTCTCATTAAGTGATTGTTCTGTTCTTGCTTACTATTGTTGATTCAGATTCAACATCTTGGAAGAAATATTTGTAGTTCGCAGTATTATTTTATTTTATAGTAATTACTAAATTGTAGATTTATCGGTGACACTGTCGTTAGATAATTGTTTATAATTCTTTTAGTGGACAGGCAGAAGGAAAAGGAAAAATTACAACATATAATGGCATTCGGTAAAAATGCGTCTCAGCAGCCACAAGAGACACGCTTTTCATCAAAAAGTACGAAGCAAATGGAAGATGAGCAAGACAGATTTCAAGAACGTAAGTGTGGAAGGATTTGGGAAGGATAAAATTATAGTATTATTGATGATAATAATAATAATAATAAACATGAGAAGATTGTAATATTAACATACGGAGAGACACATACAATGTTAAAACATATTCCTTTCTGACGTTACAATATGGTGTCATTTGATGTGCAGTTAAAATTGTCGGTTTTTGATTAAATTGATTTGTTATTAACGTACTAAACGAACTGCTAAGTTTCTAAGAACAAGACCTATAGTTTGTGGTAAAGTGGGATCCGAGTCACTCCGTGTTTTTACGGGGGCCTTCGTATTGATCCGAGCCAGTATGCTTTTCTCCACAAGTCGCAAGATATCCGATTAGATTACCGACTGCAGAACGGATATTGAAGGAAGTTCTAGTGTAAAAACTACCCCAGTACTTTATCTGAAATTAATACATTTATATGGAACTTGAAATAATTCGATAATATGTGTGTAGCTGTAATTTAAATTGTTTGTTAAATTTGTTGTTATATATATTTATTTATAAACACAATTGGAGTTACCATTTTATACAGAAACTAAATAACATTACTATAAACTAACATGAAATAAAATTTTAAAACGATACATAACACAGCAAGTAATATCAATAACATGACAATTGTTATATCAGTAACTTAGATACTGGTATTTAGCGTTCGATGGAAAGTGTTTTCAGATCCAAAAATATCAATATTTGAATCAAGATGATTGTACCAATTACTAGTTTATGGAATAATGAGCGCTGCAGTATACTTAACCTAAACATAGCACGATGAAGCAGGTTTTTATTTCTGGTTATTTGCAAGGGAACACGGAAGTAAAATTTAGATATTCTCCAGTTCTAAGTTTCCCGTTGAGTATCTTGTATAAGTACATCCAATCTGCCAGCGTGCGAGGAGAAGACTGAACGTGGAGACCAAGAACGGATAATAACTCGGGTTTGCGTAAGCTGCGTACCGATGGTAATCTTGTTTTGACCATAGCAAGGAAAAGCTCAGAACAGAATCACTATGATATTTCAGATTCAGAATACTGATTAAAGTAGTGATAAGGGGTTTCGAATTAAGTACCGAAAATTAAGTCTACGCTATTTACAATATATTGGTCCTGATTTATCGTGTCCGCAGGGAGTAAGAAATACGAATTTTGTTTTAGTGGTTAGTGAGCAATTTAAATATTACTTTTCGTTTTAAATAGATACATTATTCTCTGATTCTTTATGCTGTGAAATCACTTAATAATAGTAAGTACTTCTGTGTGTGATTTTATTTAATTCGTTTTATGCAGTTTGGTTCTTCAATAATTTTTCTATTTCCTTTCTGGAACATTTTAGTGATCGAAGAAATCAGGGATCGTTTGGAATTTTTGGAGGAGATGGTTCAGTTAGGTGAAGGGAAAAAGTATGAACAAATCATTAAATTTGAAGTTGCACAAAAAATTAAAGAGATGGAAGAATTGGATACCCAGCGTTGCAAAGAAATAGATGATCTTCTTCGCGAATGGAAATCACTGGACATTAAAAAGAAAGATGTTTGAACTGTTACAACAATACAAAAGTACTTTGATTTTGGTAAGTTAAATAATTGAATTGAATTGAATTTTATTTCGTCTCAGAGCTGAACATCAGCTATTAACATCGTCAAATATACATAAAAAATTACAAACTTATACAAATGGAGATGGATTCTTGTTTCACTCACATATCTATACCTTGTAACCTCATGCGCACTTTAAGGAGATACATGTATGTGCATATAATGACTGAAAACCCTATTTACTTACAGCTTTTAATATTATGGCGCTATTTTTTGGCCAAAAATCCACCTATTCCAGAGACACCTTCCAATAAACTCCATACTAGCCTTGAACGCTTCCGCCCTCTCTCAAACATGGACCCACCTCCACTTCCTAGCAACCACCCCCTAGAACGTTACATCTGTGCCAGCACCAATAGTGAGTTCTCACATCAGATGGGCAACCAACCTAACCTAATCCATAACCAACGCAAAGACGTTGTAGCGCTACGCGAGAACCATGACATAATGGTCCTCCCAGCGGATAAGGGTCCACTAAAGTAGTCTTAGACAAAGCTGACTACATCTAGGAGGCTTACCGCCAAATATCCGATCCCAACACCTACAAACCCATCACCACAGACCTAACCCACACCCACCAACAGAAAATTTCGGATTTCATTACTTCTAATGGTCCTCGTGGTGACATATCTGAAATGTCCATAAAGTACCTAACCCTGGACAGTCCACGTACCCCAACCTTTTACCTATTACCGAAGACCCACAAACCAGGTAACCCAGGCAGACCCATTGTAGCCAGCTATAATTCCCCTACTGACCGCATTTCCGCTCTCGTTGACTCCTTCCTTCATCCACATGTTCAAGCGCTGCCTGCCTACATACGCGACACCTACCACCTATTTGAAATCATTCGTAATTTACCACCTGTTCCTTCTGACATACTGCTTTGCACCATAGATATTACTTCCTTCTATACCAACATCCCATATGCCCATGGCCTAGCAGCTATGGAATTCTTCCTTAACCAGAGACCCAAACCTCATAGCCCAACCAGAGCTTTCCATCTTAACCTGGCCAACCTAGTTCTTACATGTAACAACTTCACCTTTGACGACAAACACTACCTTTAGATCCGAGGCACAGCCATGGTTACGTTAATGGCACCTTTTTATGCTGATCTGTTTATTAGCAAGCTCGAACACGATTTCCTGCAAACTCTGCCTTTAACCCCTCTCCTATGGGTAAGATTCTTGGACGATATAATGATGCTATAGACTCATGGTGAAACCAGTCTCAAGACATTTCTAGAACAACTGGACCAATTCCGTGTTGTCCAATTCACTTGGTCCATTTGTGATAAAAATGTCACATTCCTTGACGAGGACATCACTTTAAACAACACCCTCACCACTTTCGTTCACATAAAACCTACCAACCACATACAGTATTTACACTACTCAAGTTCTCATCCTGACCAAACCAAGAAAGCGATTCCTTTCTCCGTTGCACTCAGAGGACAACGCCTGAATAACACTACCTCTGCTGCTGAAACTTACAACCAACGCCTCCACGAGGTTCTAGTCAACCGAGGCTACCCTTCTAACCTCGTAACCAAACAGAACCGCCGTGCATCCTCACACACTCAACCCACCGGTTCTAATCACCCAGTTCCATCCTAAACTAACCAAGGTTAGACAAATCCTACACTCTAATTTCCACATCCTCCAATCTGACCCAGACACAAGATCAATATTCCCCACCACACCTAAATTAGTTTTCCAACATCCACGTAATCTTAGAAACATCTTAGAAACATAAAACCTACAAACCACATGCAGTATTTACACTACTCAAGTTCCCATCCTTACCACACCAAGAAAGCGATTCCTTTCTCCATTGCACTCAGAGGACAGCGCCTGAATTCCACCACTTCAGCGACTGAAACGTACAACCAACGCCTCCAGGAGGTTCTAGTCAACCAAGGATACCCATCTAACCTTATAACCAAACAGATTCGCTGTGCATCCTCACACATTCAATCCACTGAAACCTCCAACACTGATCCCAACCCGCCGTCGCCCAACCCACCGGCTCTAATCACCCAGTTCCATCCTAAACTAACCAAGGTCAAACAAATCCTACACTCTCATTTCCACATTCTCCAATCTGACCCAGACACAAGATCAGTATTCCCCAAACGAAACATCTTTGTCCGTACGAATCCTTCCTCGTCACCACTCCAAACCGGCGCCCATACATTCAAGAGACCAGTTATAGGACCTGCTCCATTTTGTAATGGTACTTTTTATCTCTTCTATATCTTATAACCATCAAATTCAAGTTACAGTTACGGCGCGGTCCGATTACAGATTAATTATGAACTTAAAGTATCTCAGGGTGTAACGGGTTCTTACGTAGCGTGACGTGAATTATACACATCTCCTAAAAAGTGTGCCCCAGTCTGCTCCCCGCAATGTGGGCTACAAACACTGAACTATATACTCGTAGAGCCTATGATTATGAACACTACTGCGGTGCTTTTCAACAACCTTGGTAGCATTATAATCAGGGAGATTCAACACCTGAATGCAAGCAACAAGTGGTTCTTCAACCCCCCGTAGTCCCGTTGTTTATGTTCAAAAACTGCCGAAAATTGGGCGGGGAGAGGAAGGGAAGAATTGTCCGTTCCATCCATTCCTTTTCTTTCAATTCCAGTCCAGTAGTTTTCTCAAAGCGAGTGAGCTATGTATCGCATCGATGTTTTTTTCCCCGTAAGACTTCTTTGATAAAATGAAAAAACTGAATGTCAGATAGTATGTTATAATTGTAAAACATTGTGCAATATTGTGTGCTCTAACTATTTATTTTTTTCTTCCTTTATTTTTTTATTTTTTTTATTTTATGTTTTATTTATTTATTTATTTTTATTTTTTTAAGAAATCACATCGTACTCCATAACTCCGAAAACTGACAGGTTACAGAGCAAACAGGTAGATATTATATTCCTGTTTCAGCTCAATCTCTGATTTCGGTCATCAATCATCACATTATTTGCCTCTGTGTAAAGAATGATACTTTCAAAAATATGCATGGCTTCATCCTTTTCTAGAAATTTTTATGGCCTTTAGGTATCTAAGGCTCAGGCCGGGATAGGGAGGGAAAAGGATTCGAGAAGGTGTCGGTCAGGGCCTGTGTTGAAGGTGCCATCCCGGCATTTGCTTGGTGTAACTGAAAAACCCTGGAAAAATCTCAGTCAGGACGATCGGCCGCTGAGATCGAATCCACGACCTTCCGAATGCTGCACCAACGATCTACCACTGAACTATAGCGGCTCGGTAATTGCATCCTTTAGACTACAACTTTGCGCAGCCTATGTCCTAACCAGTTGCTTTTTCTTCTTTATTACCTTCAGTATTTATAGTTTCTTCAGTACTCTTTTCAGCACTTCGTTATTACACATGTTGTGTTCATGTTGATTTTCCATTCTCCTCCTATCCATACTTCGAAAGCATCCATTTTTTAAAATTCTCCTAGAGTTTGCATGTTAGTTCCTTATAATAATAATCAATACAGAATATTTAGTTAATATTTTACTCAGCTCTATGTAAATTGATCCATAGAAAATATGCTTTATCATTTCTATCCTATGCAAGGAAATAAGAATCGGCCATCGTTTCACCTTGCTCAAGAATCATTTATCATAAATCGAAACGAATACCATCAGTTTAAATAATCTTAAAAGTTTCACAGTGAAGTATTCTTGGTCTGAGAGCCTAAGATCACTATTTTCCCCCTGTTTATCTTCTTAGGTATTGATTTAAAACTAAACTACATAATGAAGATCCCACACTGTTCCTTAAAACATGCCCGCCGCCAGCGAAAAGCTAAAGAAGTGGTCACGAGTCATGATATATTAAACACCATATTTACACTCATAAATTTACGGTCAGGAATGTTCTACGGCGCGGAGTCCCTTCTACTGTTCATCTGGCTACGGACCTGCCTTAAAATAAAACTCTCCAGGCGCGGGATTTAATTCTGGAGAGGCTGTGAACATTCTATGGAAAGTATTGTATGCTAGTCTTTAAAGGAAACAATTGAAATTGTAACTTCTTGACGTCATGTTCGCCAGTAATGAGTGTGTATGTACATTTATATCGTATGGTAATAAGAACAACTTATGCGGGATTTTCGTAATTACGCTGAAGTTGGATACACTCCCGGAACCAAACTTCGGAACGGAATGAACACATTAAACTAAGCTGGGAGGAACTTCTCTCAAAGAGGAAAGAGGAGAGCTGCCTCTGGAACTGGACGGAGACTTCATTGTTTTCGCCACTTGTTGCCAACTCTATTACTAGATTTTTCAGAAAGAAAACTGGGTTTGGTGTGTTCCAAGCATGTCTTTTAAAGGCGTCTGCAAATATCGTGTTTCTTGTTGGATCTTTTGAGTGAGAGAGAAAGTGTTTTGTGCACTTCATTAATGAAATAATTAGTGATGGTAGGAAAGGTTGTATCTGAGATTCCTCTTATGGCTCAATGGAGATTTGTCACTGAGAGGATTAGTCAGACAGTGCATTTTATTTCACTTTCTTCTCGAAAATAGGAATTCATATTTCCTATGAATATTTCTTGGTTTTCTTCTTCATCATCGGATAAAATGCGTGAATAATTCTAATTACTTTATTCTTTTATACGTTTACAACATTCTCTGAAATTATTAGCAAAGAAACATTAATGTACCCTATTGAAGATTGTCGGTAACATGATCGTTAGATTTCCCTAAATTATGAATAGACATAATGAAATTATGAAGATTAATGTTTTATTAGTAATAATTAGGAACAAGATAATTATTTACAAATTGATATAGACTGGCAGTCTGGCGTCACTAAAATATATCTCCACCAGTCAGTTAATTTACGGCCTTCAGACAGACAGAATAGAGAGAAGGATGTGGGAGCAAAGTCAGTCAGTGCCTAGTTGAAAATAGTATTCCGACGTTAGCCCAACGTGACTACAATCCTAGAAAAAACTCAGTCCGGATTGACGGCCACTGGGCTCGAACCCAGGCAGCGCTGAAACCGTGTCAGTTTTGCTAACCTGAACATAGGTGACCCGGCGACTCGGTCCAAAACATGACCCGATCTGAGAACTATATTGAACTAGGCATTTTTGCGTTGTATTTTTTGTGTTCTAGAGAGAACACCTCCGATCGCTGTAAGCCCTGAAAATTACAGTGCTCAAACGTAAGGAAGTAATTAAAATTTCTGCTTTGCCCTCCGGATCACAGGGTCAGACCGGATTTTAACCACAGACCCAGTGACCTGATTGAAAACTTGAGGCGATTAACTCGTTTCAGCTCTGAACCCAGGAATAGCTGAGTGTGAAATAAAGACTCAACCAGTTGAGCTACCGGCTACGTCGTTTGACATGAAGGGCAGTTTGTTCTAAATAAGCGATAACCTGGTTTCTCTGCGTTTTCCGGCCACACAAATAAGATGGGATGGTTCCCTGAATCAAAACCAGGGATGTATTCTCTTAATTCTTTCTTCTCTTAACGACGCCGAAGTTAATGATGAGAGACAAAAATATCTTAAGTTGTTGATAAGATACTAAAACTTAAATCAGATTGACTGAATTTCAATTTTATTTATAGTCTTTAGGCATATAAGGCTCAGGTCGGGATAGGGGAGGGGAAAGTATGTGGGAAGGTGTCGGCCAGGACCCAAGTTAAAGGTCTCATGCCGTTGCAACGCAGTAGTAACCGTGGAGGAGCGTCTATTTCTTCAAAACGTCTTTTATATTCTTGCAAACGCTCGTCTTTTGCGTGTGTGTTTTCCAGTTTTGAGCAATTTTCCCTCCCTCAGGCAATGGGAGCTGCAGCAACAACAACTAATTCCATGCCTTTTTCGCTACAGAAGAGAAAGAAGGTTGGAATCTTACTCGAAGCCGAAACCCGCTCGGAACGTAAGGAGCTGGGGAACTGAAAGAACGTAGGAACTTCGGAACTGAAAGAACGTAGGAGCTTCGGAACCACTTCGGAACTGGAACCAAACTAAAGAATGGTTCCAGCTGCGGAGCTGGAACCGAAAGAACGCATCCCCAAAAGGAACTGGAATGCCCATCACTAAACTATAGGTATTTATTCAGAGGGTTAAAATATAACAAAATATATCTCTACATATGCCTCTGGTCTTGTTGAATCCAACCTAGCCTTTAACATATCTGGGTTCACTAAACCAAAGTGACTAATACTTGTTTAACTTTAATAACATACAGAATCTCTTGCCCAGGATTATAATAATTATGAAACTAATTTATTGTACTTTTGTTCCAATATTACAAACAAGAATGAATCATTTGGCTTCACAGAAATTCCATTTTAACTATTACACAATGAGTAGTTATGCTGCCATCTATCGAGGAACTCACGAACATCTATAATAAATCTGACTGGTTTACAACTCACAAAACATCAAAGAATCTTTTTTAAACTCTTTTTATCACCGAATTAAACATAAATCCCATAAAATATTAAATAAATATTAATCACTTGGTTCATGTATTAACTATAGAGCATAGCAATTTAAATTACTTCTCCTACGGTCACTATCAATACTGCTAGTGGCCGGTACACCCTAAATTCCAAGGGTACATACCACACCCCTAATATTATATACATCCTATTCTGCAAGTTCTGTGATGCCTTTTATGTGGGGAAAACAGGTTGTGCTCTCCACGTTCGTATTAATAACCATCGTCACTTCTGTACTATCAATAAACCGAATGTCCCAGTCTCCTTCCATACCGAGTCTCACAACACCAATTTTGATCTATCTTTCTTGGTTGTCATAATACACATTTCACCCCCTACGATCAGTACTTCAACAGGCCGTCTGTGGGAAGGCGCCTATATTCATGGTTTAACGCGAAAATGTATCCTGGCCGTATCTTTCAATAACTCTAAAACATCAGTCTGCCTTGTATTTTCAACACTTTTCCTTCCACACTTCCTTCACGAATTTACACGCTGTATAGTTGAAAATTTTTGCACGCTCCGCAAATCCATGTGCTATATAACTGTCAACTGTTCTCGATGCGTCGTCCACTACGTGGTGCCACTGTCGTCTTAGTCTTTATTCTACTCACGTGTGTTATTCTCCGAACATGAAGAAGGTGAAATCACCGACATAATACGCGTATACGTATTTAAGACAAATGAAGGGAAAAAAGGGTAATACTTACAGCTTATAGTTTCATATTAGGTTGCAAATATTCACATATAAAAAGTCACTATATTTCGTGTATTCACACGTTTT
>JAGDQP010035435.1:9159-19588 GCA_022664845.1 Lepisma saccharinum
GGTATAAGTTGAGTTTTGCACGGATTCTATAGAATTTCTTACCGTAAAAACTTAAAAGTTAGGGGGGTGTTCTCGATAATTTAGGGAGTGACACCCCACAGGGGGGGCTGGCGGAATCACTTATGGAATTACGAAATAAACGTTAGTCTGAGAAAGTTATTGACTAATTACCTGCACTGAAATAGTTATGAATAATCGACGAAAATTGCGAAAGGCGTGAAAACACTTCAACTAAGTCTTAAAGATCTCCTCACAGACATTGTTAGATAATGTCTAGAAATGGATGTAAATGAATACAACGTGTATTAGTCATATAGTTACCAGATACTTTTACAAAATATGTATTTGGATAAATTGTAAAATCAAATATATTTTTTATCGTAAATCCCCCATAATTTGTAGTCATTAGTAAGTTATTACTACACGGATAATAGATGAAACTTGATATTCTTATGTAGAAAATCAAATCATCGACTACCAGAGATAATAAATTTTAAAGTGTTTTTCGCTCAATTCTTTGAAAAACGTTATTCTATAGCTGCGGTTATATCTCACTTTTCGCGTAAATTCAGCTAATGTCACGAATGGAAACTAGTGTACTAGATGTCGTAAATCCACGGAATATATATACGCCTTATTTTGAGAACTATATGCAGTGCAATTGTGTCGTGTCTCCAAACGCCTATTTTTTTAGCGCAATACTGTCATATCTGCAGAAATCAATCATAGAGTGTCGAGTTATCATGTAACCAGTTCTGCATCAATAGTTGCTCATTCTTTTAGGCATAATTGTAACGTTTTGTAGTGTATATCATTTATTCTAGTCTTACTGCTATATATTCAGTATTGTGTAAATAATTCTGTATAGGAAATATTAAATGGACTGGTAGATGTACGATAATATAGCGCGCGAATTCCAGAGTTAGTTGAACAAATAGGGTGATGTTGTAATGTCAGATAAAAGGGTATTTTTAGAGAGTATGTATCAATACTTTTTAATAATAAATAACTAAATTTGAAATAGTTACATTAAATAACTAAAAACATATCAAGCTATTTTTTAATCTAAAGTTATTTTGGTTATTATTATGAATATAGTTAGATATATTGATAAATAGTGAAAGTTTGCCCTAAAGCAACTCCATTATCAGCGGAAAAGAAGAATGACATTAGAAGCATGTTGAAATGCATGCCGGATGTGGAAAGATCCTTCTATCAAAATATTTTGAAGGTCTGAAGCAGTTATTTATTGTTACAGTCGGAAATAAACATTACATTTTAAAAATATTTCTTTAGTGTATCACGTCTCCAAATTTTCGGGTTTCAAAAAGTATGGTCATTTTCTTTTATAGTAAAGACATTTTTACAGAAAGAAAAATTCTGGGTTCTGGGTGGTAAAGCACTGGCCTGGAAAGCTAGAAGTCGTGTGTTCCTATCCAGAATTTTTCTTTCTGTAAAATGTCTTTACTATTGAAGTTTCAAACCTCTGCGGGATTTACAGCATTAAATTTTATAATTGATGATCGTTTTTTTTTTGTTACCATTTTGACGTATCACCAGTAACAAGAAAGAAATAAACAATTTCGTGCTCAAATGTCGTACATGCTAGGACAAGATGACAATAACTGTCAAAGGGTCAGTTTTTGTAACATGTTACTACAGCGCTTTTCAAGTTTACGACCATGTAAATACCATTCAGCTTTCTAAAACTGTGGAGGAGTAGTATCTGGTCTTATAAGTGAATCCATGTGAGTTTAATTTTTGTTTTTGATAAAATTAATTAATTTCTATGATATTGGTTATTACTAAATGTAAATTTTAAATAAATTATGAACAATATAATAAATATATCCAGCTGAGTGAAGATGGATACATAAGTTACTTAAGTGTTAGTTCCACACTAGATGGATAAAACCATAGCCATGATTCTCATATGGACGTATTTACATATAAACATCCTGATATAAATTTACGAGTATATTGAAGGGTCCTTAATACATTCAATAGCAAGCCATCATTGGTTCAACTTGTCTAGGAATCTTCCGGTTAAAGACCGGATTCCGAGCAGACCATCATCAATACTGCCATAGAATTCACTGATGGAAATTTATTAAAGAAATTTAATGTAAAACGTATCATTCCGAAACTGAATCCTGAATATACAGTTTCCAAAAATTGCATTTAAAATTCACAATTTGTTCAAGAGCAACGGAATACAAATTATTAGTCTCGTTCCAGTTAATACCGTATTTTCTATTTATGTCTTACAGGTGATTCTGGCATCACTCCTGGCTGCAGTTCTCGCTGATCCTCCAGCACGTCTTCCAGCAGGAATATCTCCTGAAGAATGTCCTAATTATCCCTTTTGTATTATTGGACATCCAGCAGTGCAGACTTTTGGAAGCGCTGCTCCATTAGGAGGTTCCCCACAGCTTGGTGGTCTTGGAAGACCGGTGCTCTCACAAACTCTTGGTAGCTACCCTACACAAGGTCTCGGTGGTTACAAACCTTCCTGGGCTGCACCAGGCGCTGGCTACAGCACTTACGGAGGTGCTGGAGTACCGCTTTCTCCTGGAGCTCCCACCAACCTACGGAGTTCTGCTGGTGGCTACCGTTTGCCCCAAGGTTATCCTCAAGGCATAGGTATCCGCTTTGAATAAAGGCATCCTTTTATTCTGTTTACTATTGTTATTTGTTTTTAATGTATGCATTGTAAAACGTATGATGTACTTTTGCTATGTATTTATTAATACAAGGTTCAAACTCTACAAATGTTGTTTCATTTCACTTACCTAACTGAACTGTTTGATCAGAAAAACTTCTCTGGTTCCACTGTCTTTCATGTGAATTAATAGGCTACATCGGTATCTACAATCTAAGGGAAGTCTGAGGGATGACGGCCATTGGTGAGAAATATAAGATCTCCAACAAAAGATGGCAGCAGTATCTCCGTATATGTCTAATGTATTTTTATCGTTGACCGAAATGTCAATGCTGCTCCTACAAATTCAAGACGAGAGAGTTCAAACTTTCGGGGAAGAAAGTTCATAACCTATTCAAGAGTTCTATCCGTGCCGATTTTTTATTTTTTTTCTTGTTCATTGTTGAAAGAGGTACGCTGTTATAGGTTTTGATATCCATATCAACAATGAAGCGATTTCAACAATGAACAAGAAATAAAATAAAATATCGGCACAGATAGAACTCTTGAACTGGTTATGAATTTTCTTTTGTGAAAGTTTGAACTCTCTAGGCTTGAATTTGTTGGGGCAGCATTGAAATTTTAGACCATAGGCCAGAATAGCAAACCCTACCCCCCCCCCCTCCGTGGGAATTTTGGAGACATATATAATATTGAAGTACGTATCAAAGCAAATATTTTTCTGGTTGTTTGCCCAAAATTAACTACAGCCTTAACACGTGGTGACGTCATCAATAGGGCGTCCGAGCTGAAACGCCGACTTATACTTAAACAACAATATCTTCTCTCAGAATTAAGATATGAACTTAATTCTTGCGTGAAACTGAAGCTCATGACTTGTCTCAGTAACTAAAAATAGTATTGTGTGTATATACTGCCGCCATATTTAAAAATGGCGGTTGTTATCTGAAAAATGTAGTTTTGCTCTTTTTCACTATCTTACTTAAATAGCAAATAAGTACGAAGTTTTCACAGATATCGAAACACACCCTGAAATAAACGCTATAGAGCATTGCCTAACCTTTCTAATGATACCAGGATCATCGCAATATCTTAAAACTAAGCGAGCTAGACGTCTTTATGTGATACATGGTGTCGCGCTGTCAGGTGTAGCATCGACTTGGTTCTAATTAATTATTATTGGCTGCTTTAAATATTTTGTGACAGTATCAACTGAACTAATATTTCATTATGACGAGAAAGTGTATGTCAAGTATTTGAAGGTACTGTGCTCTGAGATTCGGTAACAGTGAGGACAGGAATAGGGACATTTCGGGAAAGCATAAATGTGAAGAAAACGAATGGTGGATGAATAAGAAGAAGAAGCTCCTGAAATTAATGAAAATTCCTGACGTGCACTGCAGGATTGTGATCCAGATTGTGATGCTGCGGATTTGTAAGTGTCTGAGCTTTATTTTGATGTAAAAATATCTCACCAAACTCACCAAGTAAGTAGATAGAAATAAGTCAAAGTACCAGTGGACGGGAAATGCAACGAAGATACCATATGAAATTATTCACGGTGATGCATTTACAAGACATGAACGCGCTAAATATGTTGAGTTAGCATTTCAAAGAGTGAATATGTTGAGCTCCTCAGACTGCTCACCGAGTTTTGCAGCTTGCAGAAATTAAACGCAGTGAAACTAGTATTCAGAGTGTTATTGACGCTTTAGAGCAATTCATGAATCAATTTGAAGTCGAAAATAAGGATGTTTTGGTTTGTTTGTCGTCTGAAAGACCTGCTCCTTCAACTGTGGAATATCAGTTACTGAACATAGACAAATCTGGACAGGAAGCATATCAAACTTTCCTACAAGAAAGATTTATTCAAAAAAGGGGCATTTCACGCCCCACTGAAGAGACAAAAACTGTTATCATTTGCCTATCTTCAGGAACAAAAATTTGTATCATCGTCTCAAAACGAGTTAGCGGAAATTAGAGCTGAAAGGGATCTTTTTACACGAGCCCTACTGTTATCTCAGGAACGTGAAATCAGTTTGAAAAAACTACTTTCTTACCCACTGAGTCACGTGCCGTGGGCCCTGGCAACTGCTGATGGATGCCCAACAAAGACAGACAAATCAAAACTACTTTATTCTCTAGAAAACAAAGGAAACTTGCTGTAATATCATAGAGTGGAACAATCTATTTTCATAATTGACGGTATTGCTTACCTTCAGTCTATTACTAATTTTCCAGAAACATTCGAACAGCGCGCAGAAATTATTCTAAACCATCTCCCAGTATGTCAAAGAATAGACTTTGTGACTGACACTTATAAAGACATTTCCATCAAAAGTACCGAGAGAATGAAGCATGGATGTGGAGAAACACTTTTGAACAAAGGTCCGAAAACAAAGATTCCTCGAGAGTGGAAACAATTTCTTTACAACAATGAAAAAGACACAATTCGTAAAGCTTCTTCATTCAGAATGGACAAAAGACAAGAATGCCCACATTCTACAAAGCAGGAAAGTCTACCTTGTACATAAAGATAAAATTAATTGTATGGGCGGTAACAGCACTATGGCTTACGCCCGTCCCGATTCTACCTTGTACATGATGAGCAGTGTACGCTGCTAACTAGCGAAGATGGTTTAGTCGTAAAATCTGTCGAACAAGAAGACCTTTGCTCTACTCAGGAAGAAGCTGACACACGTATAATTTTACATTGCTTGCGTGCTTCGAAGACCTACGAAGAAAAAGTGCCAATTAGGGTTCGATCACCAGACAGTGACGTTTTCATGCTGCTCTTGAGATAAGCAAAATACATTGAAAGAATGTTGCTCTTTGACACTGGCACTGGAAACCGAAGAAGAGTCGTTAATGAAACTAGTATTGCTGAGAACTTAGGAGCAACAGTGTGCCACGCACTTTCTGGGTGTGACACAACAAGTTCATTTGTTCGGCATGGCAAGTTATCAGTGAAATTGAAACTGGATAAATTCCACAAATTCGTCTTTACACTGAAGTCGTTAGGAAAGTCTCTCAGCCTTACAGACACAATCGTGAAAGAGCTGGAGGAGTTCGTGTGCTGCATTTATGGTCAACATGAATACTCAGACATAAACCAAATACGATGTGATCTATTCAAATTGAAATATACACCTGTATCAGAGTCCCCATTGTCAAATACTCAAGGAGTTGATCTGAGTATTCTCTCTCCATGCAGAGCCTCTCTGGAAAAGCATATTCATAGTGTCAACTACCAGTGCTACATATGGAATAGATCACACACTGCATATCCTGTACTACCGTCTCCTGTGGGTTACTGATGGAAGCTCGAGAATGGATTGTTTGCTATAGACTGGATTAAAGGTGAGCCCTTGCCCCTAGAACTTAGACATTCTCACAGAAAATGAGCCAGATGACGGTTCTGAAGATCACGAGGAACCAGAAATGATGAACTTGGCAGATGAAATCTTTGATGATCATGAAGGATTGGTAAAGGATTTTCATTTGAACGTTTTTGTGAAACCTTGTTTTGATGAAATATTCGGAAAGTGTTACCTGTTTTAGTCTCTGCAGTAATAATAATAATAATCTTAAATATGGTTCTCTCATGTCATTTTCAAATTCCTTTTATTTAACGCAAGAACGAACTTTTTCCACTAATTTCCTGAGGAGTTACTCTTAGGTCTCTAAAAAAAATTCCAGTATTGTCATTAGTATTAAGTGCATACAAAGTCCAATTCAACAACACCCTGTATCACATAAAGACGTCTAGCTCGCTTAATTTGTAAGATATTGCGATGATCCTGGTATCATTAGAAAGGTTAGACAATGCTCTATAGCGTTTATTTCGGGGTGTGTTTCGATATCTGTGAAAACTTCGTAGTTACTTGCTATTAAAGTAAGATAGTGAAAGAGCAAAACTACATTTTTCAGATAACAACCGCCATTTTTAAATATGGCGGCAGTATATACACACAATAGTATATTTAATTACTGAGATAAGTCATTAGCTTCAATTTCACGCAAGAACTAAGTTCGTATCTTAATTCTGAGAGAAGATATTGTTGTTCAAGTATAAGTCGGCGTTTCAGCTCGGACGTTATATTGATGACGTCACCACGTGTTAAGGCTGTAGTTAATTTTGGGCAAACAACCAGAAAAATTATTGCTTTGACACGTACTTCAATATTATATATGTCTCCGAAATTGCTATGGAGGGGGGGAGGGTTTGTTATTGCTGGCCCTTGCTTTATTTCGTGCAACGATAAAAGTAAATTATACTTATACGGAGATAGTGCTGCCATCTTTTGTTGGAGATCTGGGCTTTACATTAGCCATAAATGCAACCGCAAATTTGTGTAACTGATGGGAAGCGAAACACTGTGTACTGAGGAGCGAGAAGAGAATAAGAATAGTCTTTATTAAAGTGGGCATGTTTCGGCCTCAAGACCTCTTAGAACCACCACACTTGTGAAACTAATATAAAAAAATAATGGTGCACAATTAAGACATAAACATTACATAGTAATATTCAGTAACGTAGTTTGGTCATTAAGAAAGGGAAATAAAAAATATAATTGCAGAGTGAAAGTAGTTGTCGTGAGTTGAATAATTAAATTGAAAATGTGTGATACAGTAATGAATGCAAAATTATAACATGTAATACCAAACATAAAAATGAATACAGCCAATGGCAAAGTATATAGGCTAGTAGTTTAAAAAAGAAAGAAATATATAGTTCACACAATAATAGGGTGCTCTAGAAATAAGAGTAGAACTTTGTTGTGAAATAGCTGAAGCGGAAAATTATTTCAAATGAGTTTTGTGGTACAGATTATTTAGAAATGGAATGATAAAGTGTATGGAATGGATGACACTAAACACGGAATAAAGTCTCAGCAGTATGACCTCTGGCCGCGCAATGCTTTCTGAGTTTACAGAGCGAAGCTCTTTACGATGGATGACAACATGGCAATAGCCACAGTTACCATATTTTAAGAACACTTTCATCAAACAAACATAAATTTTCACTTAACACATGAGAACGGCTAGCCTAGCCCAACATCAACAAAAATAAGTATGGTAATAGAGTGGACAAACCTTTGGGCTTCGCTAAAATTTTAAAACTAACTTCCGTTTCCATAGTACCATGATGCATTTTTTAAACATTATCTCTTCTTTACCAAAAAGAATTACTATAAAATGCAGTTTTACAAATCGGGATCGTGAATCGCTCAATGGACATTAATCATCAATTTGCAGGTGATTTCTTATCACCATATCACCTTTTTTTTCGTTAGCGTATTCGTCGAAATTCTAAACTGTTCAGTACCACAGTAAGTAATAGAAGTTGGTGTTACCAATCATAAACAACATATTACAAGTAAATGTTAATACTAGATTCAATTGGGAATATCACACTGAGAAAATCAGACAAGTAAGGAACACATTAAATTTTATACAAAGACTAGCTGGTAACACGCAGTAGCTAGACCACCTAACTTACATTGATTTACGCTGTAGTTCTTTCACGCCAAGAACTCGCTCTATCTATTTACCTCCCGTGTGACATAAACAACTTTCGTACAGATTTTTGCTAACTTTTCAGGAGAGCTGAAAGAATTTTTTCGACATTTTGTATTACGTCGTATCCTTTTCTACAGGGTAAATTAATTTTTAATAGTCAGAGTTTCTTTTTTTTTTTTTATGAAATGGTGGTCAGATACGTCAGTTTGTGAGATATCAATTGTAAACGTGTTGGTAAAATATTGCAGATGCGTCATATTACAGAAAGAATAACAAATAATGTTTCTTGCGTAAAGAAACAAATATGTTTCTTTTACATTGAAATAGAAGTCATTAAACATGTGTTATATTGCGATATATTGATTCGACTTCTTCAAATTTAGTCGGAAACGTGATACCTACAAATGAGCAAATAGTTTAGAAGTATTAACCTTTCTTTTCATTTGTGCTCTTATCTCCATCAAATTCTCTCAATTATTCATTGTTTTCAGTGTTTTGAGTTGTAAGAATTTTGAAGTCTTTTGTTAGTAATTTAAAATACAAAAATTACAAATCTAAGTTCTCTCTTTTACTTCGGCCTTCATGCCATGTAAAATAATGACATTCTTCAGAGGAATATAATTGGAAGTCAAATTATAATTATCTAACCTTCTTTTAGAGATTAGTGCCCTTTCTTCAAAAGTTTGTAAGTGTATCTGTCATCTGCTTCAAATCAATTTGTAATTTTTTGTTCCTTGTTTAGATTTTGCTTTCATTTCTCTTACTTTTATTTTTGAGACATATTTCTTATAATTTGAGCCTAATTATTCTTTGGTCTCGTCATTACCTCCCCATCGGTAATACACAGTGAATATTGGTCTTTCTTTGGGTCGATGAAATGCCAGGTTCTTAGTTTCAATAAATATTTTATAAGTCGAGAAACTTAATTTTCGCTATCATTGGTACACTCCTTAAACAACATTGTAGACAGTTGTAAGAGAGACTTCAGAATGAAGAAACTGGTTAAAGGGCCTTGCTCTACAGCAGTGCAATTTAGGGAATCTGTATATGTCTTTCTATGTTCTTTCTATTCTCTTATGTCCTAAAATTATGGTTTCTGAGTGATTTCTTCTCTCTGTTTTTTAACATACTTTCCTTTAGTTCACAAGGGTTCATCGTGTCCTCAAATCTTGCAACGTTAACTCATTTCGCGACGTCATACAAAGATAAAATTTTGCACAGCGACGTAAGTCGGATGACAATACAATATTTCATTGTTACTTTCATATATTTATATATTTTAAAAACATACTTTAATCATGTTTAATATGGATTTCTTCATCCTAAAATATAAATAAATACTAGCCTGCAATTATGTTGGGTTTCACTGGTTGCAGAACACTTTTGGGTTTGGGTCACAAAACAAAACATTTGGATTTGGCTTGAGAAAAAGTATGCGAAAACCGAAATAACTCGAAAAATAACAATAATAAAAAAAACTTTTTAAAAACATACTTATCTTAAATAAATCGTACTAAAAATTTTAAAAATGTTTTGTTTTAGCAAGACTACACAGGAAATCGTGAGGCGCGCCAATTGAAAAATTTATATAGTGACTGTAGACTGAAAATCTCCTGGCACAAAAAGCACACAAAATCTTCACCAAAAAAATGAACTTTATATAAACGAATGTGAACTTTATGTGAACCTACTGAAAAATTATGAGTTTTTATGTGCTCAATATGTCTTTTTATTGGCTTCTTACTCTTAGTACATATTTTGCACATATAAAGTTCATATTTACCGAACTTCACATTATCTGAAGTACGTTTCCAGATCACTTTTAGTAAGTACATTTGCAAATATTATGTGAATTTTTTGTGTATGAATTGGGTATCAATTGGGTGTATGAATTGGTATCAACATATCAAAAATTCATGTGTTGTGCATTAAATATGTGGTGCAGTTCATATTAATTTCACGAAAAGTTCATATATTATGCACTAAAAACGTGGTTAAATTGGAGCATATTGCGAACTTTTTTCAGGGCATATTGTGCACTTTAATTGTACTTTGATTTTCAGTGTATATGAGAGTGCTCCAAATGTTTTTCCTTTTAGTCATGGATAAAAAAACTTATTTTTGTACTTTTTAGTACGAATTGTTTAAGAAAAATACGTACTTAAAAAGTGTATTTTTATTATCTTTTCCTCCTTCAAGTACATAACTAGAAGAGCTAGTTCAATTAGAACTCACCTGTAACGA
>JAGDQP010035436.1:0-19588 GCA_022664845.1 Lepisma saccharinum
ATGTTTCACAGTTGGGCGGAGACACTGCAGATCATACGCTTCTTTGGGCGTTCTCCACACATAAACACGGCCCGTGGTTTGGAATAGGGTGAATGGTGACTCATCCGACCATACCACACGTTTCCAGTCGTCAACGGTCCAAGTTGCATGGTCGCGGCACCATTTGCGGCGTGCTAAAGCGTTCTGGTCCCTGATGAGAGGTTTGGCCCGTGCAACACGACCCCGTAAGTTCATGTCATGTAATTCGCGGCGGACTGTGATTGTCGAAACGGGTTGGGGGAGGTGCTGATTGAGTTCCTCCGTCACTTGCGCCGCAGTGGCACGACGGTTCCGCGTGACAATGCGCTTTAATACCCAGCGTGCCCTGTCACTGATGCTTTTCTTCCGCCCACTGTTCCGCTTTCCCGATGTGGTTTTCCCGTGTGTTGTGTAGGCCGTCATCACCTTCGACACTGTCCCTGGCGACACACCTAACACACTAGCCACTGCCGTCACACTCACTCCACATAACCGCGCACCAACAATTTGCCCTCTTTGAAACTCTGAGAGGTCTCCCATTTTACACTACCTCCGTCTGCTGCAGCCACTGCACACTCCTGTTCCACGACGCCTGACGTAGTATGGAGACCGACCTAACACACCACCACCAGCAGTCCGGCGCTGCGGTCGCCACGACACCACTGCCAACCCATACATCTGACGTGTTGCCAACTACAGGTGTTTCCATTATTCTGATAAGCATCTGTATGTTCATTATATTTCACAAAATAAATTTATGAAATCGGGTCTATCATTTTGACTTACCATGTATAATATACAAGGTGTTGCAAAATAATACCGACAAACTTACCTCACGAGATTCCTGACATGAAAATAAGAAAAAAAAATCCCTTTCGGTAGGCCTACAGGCTGAGGTAGATCTCGAAGTTTTTTTTATTTACAAAAACTCAAATATCGCCTTATATGAGAGCTGTCGAGAAACTATTTATTGTTTTGTAGATTATTCATCAAGAGCTGTTCAACGATACGTCACAAACACACACACACATATATATATATATATATATATATATCATCATCATCATATTCAGCCGTTTTCTATCCACTGCTGGATGAAGGCCTCCCCCTTTTATATATATATATATATATATATATATATGAGCTCCTGCGTAGCCTAGTCGGTAGCGCGCTCGACTTCAATGCGAGCGGTCCCGGGTTCGATTCCCGATGGGGGCTAAAATATTTCGGTGTTGACCCAGCATCGTGAGGACAATTGGGGAGCTGCTGTGAATAAAAGACAGTGGCGATCACAGTGAGAGCTTCGGCTCTCCTCTCCCAACCCGTCTGGTCAGCGTGGGAGCAGTAGACCGACTCCTCCCTTCGGGGAGAGGCCTCATCCACTAGTGGATTGAATATGGCTGTGATTTATTATATATATATATATACTCGCTTTACTTCGCTGCCCCCAGACCCCGTAGGGGCTTCGCCCCCAACTTCAGTGCTTTTGAGAGGATGCGCCTCCTTTATCTTAACCAAAATCTCACTGCAGCACTACACCACCATGGTACCCATCTGTACCCTCCCACGGGGGGCTGCGCCTCCAAAAGCAAGGTTTGCCCCATTTATTGTAACCTACTCTTGGTCATACACCTTCAAAGAAAATTTCGTTTCTCTACCTTCAATGATTTGGAAATTGGGATTTTGGGGCGGCCATTTTGTATCCAAGTAGACGACTTTTTGAAAGTTTTTATACTGTCGTGACCTACTTGTGATGGTACAACTTCAAGTAAAATTTCATTTATCCAGCTCAAACGGTGTGCAAAATGGGATTATGGGCGGTCATTTTGGATCCAAGATGGCGACTTTTCCCAAATGTTGTAATATTTCCCTAAACTACTTGTCATAATGCACCTTTATGCCAAATTTCGTATCCCTAGCTCAAACGGCGTGGAGAATGATTTTTAGGTCCGCAATTTTGGATCCAAGATGGCGTCTTTGGATACATCACGTAATATTTCAGTAACATACAAATTATAATGTATAGTGTTACCAAATTTGGTATTTCTAGCTGCAGCCGTTTAGGCTGTGTATTCTATACAACAATGGGTTCGGCGGCCATTTTAAATCCAAGATGGCGACTATTTCAACATTTCGTAATATTTTCTTAAACTACTAGTGACAATACACCTTTATGCCAAATTTCGTGTCTCTAGCTCAAACGATATGGAAAATAGATTTCTTACTTCCGCCATTTTGGATCCAAGATGGCGTCTTTCAACTCATTAGGTAACATTTTCGTAATCAAAAAGTGATGTTGTACCTTTATGTCGAATTTGATTTCAATAGCCCCAGCGGTTTAGACTGTGTATTCTATACAACAATGGGTTCGGCGGCCATTTTCGATCCAAGATGGCGACCGATTTTGCTCATTAACGAACTTAACCGAGCTATTAAGCCTAGAAACAACATATAAAAATTTGGTTCAAATATCTTCAAAATTATGGCCGCTAGCGTGTTAATATATATATCGTATCGATCTCAATAGGTATATTTTTCTTCGAAATCGACCTAAAAAAGCATAGACAATTTAAGGTGTACAAGCGCTTCGTTTCGGTGCTATAGGCTGCCGAAAGGTCAAAACCGCGAAAAAAAAAGAGCTTTACAGCTTGACATTTCCAACACTATTAACAGCAGAACTGCGGGATCAAGGTACTCTTCATCAGAGATCAAAGACTTCAAAACTTGCTCTATCCAAAAATGCATATTCCAAAACTGTGCAATGGGGGCGCAAGGGATTCCCAAAGGAACTAGGGTATTCCCAGGCATTATCTGGAACGAATGTAGGTGAAAATAAACATGAAGACGACGACTTTCCGTATGAGTACAGATGATAAACGTAATCACTAGCATCTAACCGAGCAATCAGTCTCTTTTACTGATAAAAAGTACCACAACGTTCGTTGAAATGTATATAATATACTCCTGTTCGTTATGCAACCACATTTTTTAAAATAAAATCGTTCCGGAAAGGAAATCTGTTAGAGATATCGACTTGTTGCAAACTAATTATTGTTACTTGCTGCAAGGTAGTTCAATTCATACTTATTTGGACCCACCTTTACTTCAAAGAATTTCTGGGAATTCCCTACTTCCTTTGGGAAATCCCTTGTACACCCACTGCACAATTTTGGAATATGCATTTTTGGATAGAGCAGGTTTGAAGTCTTTGAGGGTACCTTGACCCCACAGTTCTACTGCTCATATTGTAGGAATCTTAACAAGAAAGCCTTCGGTGAAGGAGACGGACCCCCAAACATAGCCACGACCACCAGAAAGATTCCGACAAGAAATTTTCTCTGGCGTTGCCACTTTCTCGAAGCAGATGGCAGAAGCGAAAGGTGATCATACCTTTTTCCAAAGAGAAAGGAAGAAAAGAATAGTAAAGAAAGAAGTGGCAACGTTTGGGTCGAAACCACATGAACTTCAAGAGCGTGATATTTCCGAAGGAAGCCTTAGATCACCATATGTCTGTGGTTTTGAAGGAAACATATGGTGACCTAAGATTTCTTCGGAAATATCACGCTCTTAAAGTTCATTCTCTCACGGTTTCTGCATCCTATAGCGCCGAAACGAAGCATTTGTGCATCCTCGATTGTCTATAGATTTTGTCTTATTTTCATGTCAGGAATCTCGTGAGGTAGGTTTGTGAGCGTTATTTTGCAACACACTGTATAACTCAAAACAAACATTACAATTGTGGGCTTGGAAGCAAAAGCTGCAATCTCCATATTTGAGAAACCGAAATTTTGATGGAATTGTATACATTATAGTGTCTAATGAAGGAAATGAAGGTAAAGCCCTAATTCTTTGTGTATTCTGTAGTTTTTTACGTAGGAACCAAACGAAAAAGTAACCAAAGTTTACTACTATACTTACCACCATAAATTTTGTTTTGTCTCTCCCGTAAAATTTTCTGGAGTGGAGATTGCAGCTTTTGCTTCTAAGCCTCACAATTGCTTTCGAAGAGTGCAAGGGTATGGTCGTTCGCAACACCTCCCAAATATTTGTCCGCACTTGAAAATAATTTGCAGAACGCTGATCTATGCAATGGAACTCGTCTCGTCGAGACTTATGAGTGACACCTCAATTACCGTCCTAGCCCTAGCAAGTTGTAGATGTGTCCATTCCTATCTCCGGATCCACTCATCCGATCTGAATGATACGAGGGTAATTCCAAAAGTTTTCGGCCAGACATTAAAAAAAACGCGAGAATTTTAATGAGCTATTAGTGACATGTAACAACATCTATGGATAGTATATTTCAACAGTTGCAACTTCCTATCTGCGTCAGTTCGTTGGAGATAGTCGTTGCCCGCTCAGTTGTTAAAATTAAGTATCGCTGTGTAATAAAGTTTCTGACTAAAGAAGTACTTTCTCCACAAGCAATCAAAGAACGATTGGATGGTGTTTATGGGCGTCTCTCCGTCATATTCCACCGTAAAAGATTGGGATAGGCAGTTTCGCCTAGGAAGAGAATCAGAGTTGAGGATGAACCTCGCGAAGGTCGACCAGTTGAAGTGATGACGGAAGAAAATGAAGTGTATGATGATAGACGACTTAAGCTGAAGGAAATCTCAGCGAGGTTGGGGCTTTCCTTGACAGCAGTATTTAGAATCGTCCATGACAAACTTCTCACGAAGAAGGTTAGTGCAAGATCGAGTGCCACTTCTTCTCTCATCCGTTCAAAAGGAGCAATATGTGACATGTTCCCGCAAGTTTTTAGAGCTCTGGCAAGGTAATGAGAAAAAAGTTTTGGAATCCATTGTTACCGGGGATAGACCAATGGTTCTCTATTAAGATCCTCTTTCGAAAAGGGAATCGATGGAGTGGCATAAACCAGGCGAAGCACCACCGAAAAAGGCGAAGATCTCTCCCTCAGTCAAGAAGATAATGGCAACAATCTTCTGGGATTATGAGGAAATTCTCTTGACTGACTTTAAGGAAAGGAATAGCACCGTGAATGCAACATACTATGCTTCTACACCAACTCCGAGAAGCCATAAAGGAAAAGAGACGAGGCAAGCTGAATCGCGGTATTCTTCTACAGCATGACAATGCTCCAGTCCATACAGCTATTCTTACCATAACGTCAGTGAAGGATTGTAAAACTTCCAGGAGATTCCTCATTCGCCTTACAGCCCAGATTTAGCGCCGAGCAACTTTTACGTTTTCCAAACTGAAAAAAAAGCCTTCGAGGAAGAAAGTTTTCGGACGACAATGAGGTGAAAGAAGCAGTTTTGAGCCATTTTGCAGACAAAACTTCGGACTATTTTTTCACGGGTATTAGCATACAAATGCTAATTCAAAGATGTGAAAAGTGCATTGAAGTAAAGGGTGACTATATTGAAAAGTAACAATGGAGCTTTCTTTCTACTACCTCTAAAAGTTAGTCAGGCCGGAAACTTGGATTACCCTCGTATATAGAAGTTTCAACTATTTTCGCAGAGACCTTACCAACGCTACCTTAACCACCTTCGTAGCTTCCAATCTCAGAAACGGACCAAAATCATGTACTATTAACAACGTGTTTTTACTTATCCCTTACTTGAAATGTTAAAAAGTAACTTCCCGGTAACGTTTCATCCGCTAATTGCTGACTTCGCCAAACTGTGAGTACTAAACAAGTAATAAATGAATAACGAAACGCAAATAAAAAAAAAAGACCTAATACTTATAATTCATATATGTTGTGGACGTTCTTTTTCTCTATTTCGGTTTCTTACTTCTTTAACGTTCAGAGTTCGTCGAAGTCCACAGCTAGCGGTCGAAAAGTTAATTTTTAACGTGCCAAATAAGGAAGCACCAAAACACACAGTAAGCAGTACAATTCCTTTATTACTACATCACCAACCTGGGTATTTAAATATTCTCATAGTGTACTGTGAAAAGTATGTTAAGACGTTACAATACCAACTCCAAGTAAATAATATCCATTACTTTATTACGTTCAAATTTTGATTTCCAATAAGCTGTTCTAAAGTTTAAATAATCTTAAATTACTTCCTGAGTTCGTCATTAAGTAAAAGGAATTCTACGAACGAATTTTTCAAATTTAAACTAGTTATTGAACCTAGTACCTTACGGTGTTCCAATTGTCTAATAAGGAACGCCTATAACTTTCAAAAGTTAGAATTGCAATTGGCATGTGCAAGATAAAATAAATTTTATAGGCGGTATCAGCACTATGGCTTACGACCTTCCCGATACGGGAAAGTCCCTTACCTTTGTCACGTCTAAATTTAGCTGTTAATTAGATAAAATAATAAAATCATATAAAAGCTGAAGATGCAAGTGATCATCAGAAACAGCTTACAGGTGTAAATAGCCAGTATAACGATTAATAAAAACTCGAGATGTTTAGTATAACAAGTTAAAACGAGAAGGCTGTAAATGGGTCTTCACAAGATTAAAATAATAATAATACAACATAAAACTGAACAGCTAAAGGGCATAATCATCTCAAATAGACGGACCTGTCTCTCGAACATACATAAAAACTCTCCGCAACATGTTACCGCCCATAAAATTAATTTTATCTTATCCCCGCAACATATCTGGTTCATTCCCTAACAATGACGACCTGTCACTGGGGATGTTATAACGTTGTCTGAGATGATTATATATTGGACAATCTAAAAGAACACGACGAATACTTAAAACACATTGCAATTATTACAATGCCGCAAGAGACGTGTCAGGCGACTGTGTTCTATACGTAGGCGACATAAAAGTACTTCTACAGGCCTACTATCTCGCCAGATGTTATCCCATCGTTACTGCCATTCATTCCGCGTAACCTGCTGTCTATATCAACATGTCCTGAAATGGGACATGGTGAATGTCAATCCTAGCTCCTAAAGAGGCCTCACGAGCGGCTTCGTCTGCAAATTCATTACTGTGGATACCAACATGACTTAGTATCCAGAAAAAGACAACCTCACCAGCAGCAGAGCAGATGGCGTGTGTCTTAGGATATCTTGCACGAGCTGATGCTTAGAATACATATTTTCGAGGCTTGAACAACACTGAGCGAATCTGTACAAACTAGGATGCGGTTGAAACCACGAACAAGACTAAAATCCAAAGCTTTTACAAGTATATATAGTTCAGCAGTAAGATGGGCATATTTGTCTAAATACTGGGAAAATATAAGGACAAAGGGAATGTAAAGTTACCAATACAGCATCTAATAAAAAGAATTAGGCGATGTGTGGTGGAAAATACCTGAAGAATATAACTCTAATCAAGAAGTAACAATAAACTTTTCTTTCATGTTATCAGAAATAATATATATATATATAATGTAATGTAAATATTTTTGCAGGGTTTCTATTGACTTTTAACTACAAAGATATTAAAATTGGGGGGGAGGGGATGCTCGACGCTTTGTAGGGGTTACAACATCCGGTGGAGAGTCTGGCAGAATCCTTACTAAGGGCTGAATTGAATTACATGTTAGCTTGCTTTGCGTGCGATGTGGGTGAGTAGCCAATTGAAGCACGTGTTTTATTACGTAGTATGTAGAACACGCAATAAAACGCGTTTCAATTGGCTGCTCACCCAAATTGCACGCAAAGCAAGCTTGCATGTGAATCAGCCCTAAGATAGATTCTGTGAGGCCTTCAGTACCCTACGCTCGCCATTGCGAATAGCTAGCGTAATGTATGTTTAATTTCAAGTGAACATTTTCCTCTTTTCTCAAGTTCTAAATCATGAGCACAATGTGAAATTTTTTCGGCATTACTTCCGAAGTTGGTCGTCCGTCTGGTTTTTCGACTAAAAGCCTGATGAAAGCTACGAAAATTTAAAAAAATCATCATTTTTTACGTCCAGTTCACTGGTTTTCTGTTTCGTTCGGTTACCGCGCAGGGTGAGGATGTTTACATTTATTATTAATAATTGCTTTCTTGCATTTTTCGTACATTATCTTAAATTAGTGACCATGGGAACGTGGAGATTAGGTAAGGTTTGATGCGGTCATGTATATTATCAAAATATATTTTCATATTTATTATTAATAATTGCTTTCTTGCATTTTCGTAGATTGTCTTCAATTACTGACCATGGGAACGTGGAGGTTAGGTAAAGTTAGGTGCGGTCACGTATCTTTACACTTTTTGTTCTCATATACGTCACAGTTCTTTCGTCGGAACAAAGCTCACCACACTTTCTGCAATTTTTTAGATTTATTAAACCATGACTTTCACACAGTTTCAAAAGATTTTCTTCATTATAGCCATATAGTTTCACAAACTGCAATGCTGTTAACTCACATCCTGGGTAATGTCCCTCTACACCTGTAGCCATGTTCACAATATAAATGCTCGTAACTTTCCCACAATCCAATCATGCGGTAATCTTCCGCCAAGTAGTTCCTCCACTTCTCAAATAGTTCCATGTTTATCACCTTTTACATAATAAAATAAACTCAACTTCCGCTCTTCTTATATATTATCAGATACACAAATGAGCAAATTATCCATTTCTTCCCTGTAAATTTTCTAAATTTTACTAGAAAAAGACGACCAACTTTGGAAGTTAACCCATTTGTTCCATGGAGAAACATTATTATTATTTTAAATAAAGCAAAGTTCATCGGTATGACTACTTGCGAGTTGCGATATGTGCAGCACTCAAAGACCTATGAAAGCTAAGCCAATACACTACTCTGCACGATCTGTTATTTACATTAACAAGCTGCGAATTAATGTTATAATACATGCACCAAAAACTCATTTTCTTTTCTAAACGAATTATAGATCCGTTCGATAAACTAAGCTTACTTTTAGGAAAAGCCCTTTCAGCTACAGGCTTTTTTGAGTTGAATCTATCCTTCTCCCTACCATCTAGTGAGCAGCACTATAGACTATAATAATGTTATAACGACAGCACGTCAACACTATGCAATTTTTTTTAAATTATAAAATAATTAACATAAATGGTCTGATCGTAAACGTAATGTTTTGTAAATTACTTGTACCACTTTCTTGTCTATTGTTAAAGCAACACTCATGGCTAAAATACAATATATTTCGAAAAATACAGAAATAAAATCACGAGGTGTACATACACACATCACCCACGGGACAGCCAAGAGTTGTTCGATCCTCCCGCGACTAATCCCTGATGCCGCGTGTGTCTTTCAGTCCCACGGGATAACTGTGCAACACAAAATGGTCAAGGGTCCCTCAGGTCCGTGGGTAGGCCGCGGAACGACTGTGCATGTGGCCCTAAAACGGACACAGCATGCAGTTGGACGGTCTGCATTCAGGGTAGAATTACCACGGCATTCATCAAGTCCTCGCTGTACCGGGTTCATGTGCTGGATGTCCAACTAAAGATGATATCTTGGGGAAGTAGCTCAGCACATCGTACATCGGTGAACCTCGAGCGGTGGTTCGGCATCAACACAAAGACTGGCGTCAGTCGAGAGTCGGATTCCAGCATGATAAGCACTATCGAGTGTCTGTAAGGCAGGAAATCGTGCAGAGGAGTAAGCGTGACAACCATAATTAAACTTGGATAAAATGAGGGCCCGATAAAGGTTGTACGATCAGTACCCCAAGTGGGATGACTTAAAGCACGTAACAAATTCAGAGCTCTGCTACAGTAAATAAATTTGGCGAAGATGACTACTCCAATTTAATTTAGCATCAAATAACAGACCAAGGTATCGTATCTGCTCGACGAACTGGAGTTGTCTGTCCCCAAGAAACAGATCCGGATCCACAAAACAATTTCGTTTACGGAGAAAATGCACACAGGCTGTCTTCGTAGGTGAAAAGCGAAAACCTGTCTGGTGTGACCAGTCAACAAGATAGTTACGGGTTAACTGGATCTGTCTAGATGCGAGGTTGATATTAACAGATTTATGAACAATCGTCAACATATAAGACATCTTCCACAGGATCATGATCCAAATACCACATTAGGCGGCGGTTTATCATTCTCTCAAATAGATTACATAAGCAGCTAGTAAGAGCAATGGGCCGGTAACTTGTGGTAGTTTATCTTCGCCATGTTTCATAATGGTGATTACGATAGCTTCTCGCCAACTAGCAGGGAAGCTATCGGTCCTCCAGATCTGGTTATAAATATTTAGCAAGACCTTACCTTGGGACGGAAGATATTGCGGCATTTCATAGTGTATATCATCCACTCCAGGGGTTGGCAAGTGCAAATAAAATAAATATGTCTAATTTCAAAAACATATACTGATATTTATAAAATTAAATTTGGATATTAAGATCCTGAACTAAATGAATTATCCAAGGGCATTCTTACACACTAATTCATATTTGCAATGTATTTTACCTCAAGAGAGAGAGTGAAATACAAAAATATAATAACGACCAATTACATTGTGTAACAAAATGCAACTTTTTCTTTTGAGTTTCAACTGCGGCAGCACAAGCAAAGCTCTTTTAGCAATTATTATCTAATCCAACTTCTACGTTGCCTGAGTTCAAATATAGTGACTGTATGATTGTGTGTATGTGATGGTGATACAGCCCCAGTTCAGTCATTTACACCTAGCCATCAACAACCATATTTATCGAACTGTACTATTTAGTAAAGAAAACTGAAAAAGGGCATGTTGTGCAGTACTTTGTCTATATTTTCTACAGTAAGTTAAACCACATGTCTACAAGTTGCTAGTACGAAAAGAATGATATTTCTTCATATTATTAATAAGGAACGTATTACCGTTACCACGATACAATTATCGGTCTTTTCAGATGTATCGTGCTTTCTTATTACAAAAACACGTTGCTACACATACTTTACGATGTCCTGATTTTCTGTAGCATGGTCCAACTACATAAATTTTAGCAGGAACTGTGAAATATTGTGTACGTCTATCACAAGGTCGCGTGGATATATTACGTGTTTTTCCTTCATTGTTGCCAGTCTGTAAATTTCAGGCGTCAATGCTCTCTTTTCATTTCTCGTTTGATTTGTGATTAAATTCATAAATAAGCTTGTGAGCTTCTATGGACGGGACCTAAAGCATTTGATAAAGTGGACTCCGAACCACGCGCCAAGAAAGCGAGCGTTTTAAGTATCAGATAACCGGCGACTTGATTCTATAGATCTTTTGCTATGGAAGAACATGAGTAAGCATTTATTATTATTAGTGTAGGTGTGGCAGAAGCATTCAAAACAGTCCTGAAAGTTGCTTATGTTTTTATTTCCTTGCATATTTTAAACTATTTTTCTTTTGCACATACAAAGTACAATTGCATTATATTACACTGTTCCTTGACTGACATATTCCTTCTATATTCTGATATACTTCGCGTGTGTAGAGACAACATCCTTTCAAGTGGGCGGGATTTTAATTCGGATAAAATGAAAAACAATTCTGAATCTGTATTATAGATGAACTTATGTTCTACAAAGTAAAACCTACATTTTGCTTAGTCTCATTGTAGGAACATTTAACAGCTTCAATACTGACCAATAACTTCACGATAATATATACGAACCAAGTAAATCAAGCGGCCTGAATATTCTAATCAAAACACAAATACGAGGAAACTAAACGGTTACTCACAAATTGTCAGTACCCAAATTAGACACATTTCTTTATATGGAGTATTGAAAATGAGTTTTGTCCAGCTAATAACGATATGATCATTTCCATACGTTTCGTAAGTAATATAAGCATTTCGAAGTACACACGTAGAAAATGAGCGATGTGGGTACACTTTCTAAGTCGGTAAATTGCACAAAATGGGAATACCTAGCTTTATTTGCTATAGATCTGAAATGAACTTGCCGCATTCAGTGTTTTCAGATTGTTCAACTTTCAAACCTAGTAAATTGTACATAGGTCATTTTTTCTGGATATGCCTACACTTTTTAGAAGTTACAAAATATACATACATTCAATTTATCTCCTTAAGCACAATGAACTGATGATAACAAAAGTATCTCAATTTTAAGGAAAAGATTTGTGCGAGTAAACCTGAACTCGTAAGTCAATACATTCTTGGCTTCTCGCAGATCAACATATTTTCTATCAAGCTGTAATAAACACACTCAAATTGCTAAACAGGTAGGAGAGTTATTAACGAAATTAGTTTCATCGAAAGGAACGAACGTTTGTTGCCGATCACACTAAAACCTCAAAATCCTAACTATTTTCTTCTTCACAAAAAGAAATCTTAAGTACTACCACAAGCGTTATTCTATCTGAAATGTTATGGGTAGAACAATATATTAAAATTAAATTTTGCAACAAAGACGTACAAAATTACTAAACATTGCTTGTTCGTTCTTTCTCGCACAGAACTTAACTGTCATATTACAAAAAGTAAATGGATGAAATTGAAGGAAATAAAAGGATAAGTAGCACGTTAGAATTGAAATGCGTATACAACTGACCATTCACATCTCGGCAATACGACATAGACCACTGAGAAAGACTGGATAAAGCGTAGAATGTGAAAACAACATATTCTGCGTTCCGAGTTGTTAGTGTCTCGAACTTGATCTATGCAACCCATTATACAGGTCTTAAAGCAACCTTACAGATAATTTTAATTTGGATTTTTCGATATCATGAACATACATACGTACATAAACGAGGATTCAAATAGCAAATAATCGTAAGTCTTGATTAACAATAAACACAGTAAAAATTATACTGATAGATTTAAAATAATTTTCTTCAATTCGAACATTTAATTTAATAAAGATCACCCCTCTGAACATTATGCGTTAAACAGGTATTTTTTCCTAGGTAATCAAAGTAAATTTCTTTTATTTTTCCTTGGTAATCAAAGTACATTGACCTAATAGCTTTTGAGAGAGAACAGAAGTACCAATATACATACCTATTGTATCTTCCCTGTCCTTAGTTATCTAATAGATTTCTACAACTCTGAAACGGACTCAGTGATAATGCATTACAATATTAGTTTCTAATACGGTAATACATAGAAGGAAATTGAAGGATGTTGACTCACGAGTATGCTCTCTTGTGCGTTTCAACGTAGTCTTTTAGTCTATATTTGGATCATTCATAAAGCCAGTCAGACCATCATAAGAATTTATGAGCAAAACTTAACACGAATAAGACGAAGTTCGATCTGCAAGATGTATTGAGAGAAAGTAATATCAACATACCCACTTTATCGGAATTCATTTTTCACCATCCTGCATCACTGATATTCGCTCTATACTTTCTATAATACTTGCACCGCATTTCTTACCTTTGGCAGCTGCTCGTTTAGATTTCTATTCTGAAAAGTTTGTGAAGCAGCGCAATGTCAATGGTAACTCTTCAGTTGAAAAGACGTGTAATGATATATTACCAAATGTGATCTTAAATTCTTATCAGAAGTGCCATACTTGTTTATGTTATATAATAAAACGTGAAAATAACATTACACGAAAATGCAATCGAGGTTAAACGTCTGCAAATTTCCTGAGTTAGCCTGTTTAACATGTGATCATCAGATTAACTCCCAATTATTTACGTCATCTTTCACGACATACTAAGAAAAAAAAAACAACAAAAAAACACGCTGTCATGTTTGGTTTTTCATTCACTTGAGAATAGGATGAAATGACATAGGCAGTTTATTATGAACTTTAGTGAATCCTGATTTTTTCCTACTCTTCAACATTATAGCTTCCTTTACCTTCTTAAGATTCAGTTGCACGTTACAAAGTCTGGCAGAACAAAGCCTAACGTAATAAAATGGAATTCAATAATAGATTTACGCAACTTTCTAGCGAATTAATAAGCGCTACAATTATTCTACTTCTTTCTCTTACTTCTGCATGATATATTAACGAAATGGACACAACAACGGGGATACAAGAGACAAATCACTTTCCTAAGCCGACGACGTAACACACACACAATCCTTACTTACATGTAAATATAAAAAATCAGCCATTTGCGAACAGGTATCGCCTACCCAAAATCAAGAGAGAGAGAGAGAGAGAAAAAAAAAAGCACAGATGGAAAACATGAAACATTAAAAATTTTTGAAAACTGTTCTCTTCCCTACTTGTGTTAAAATTCTGATATGTCAGCTATTTTCAAAAGAACCACTGATTGTTTCTTCCGTTTTAATGACTTTCCATCTCTCGCTCCCTACCTTTTAAAGATAGAAGGACTAGTGAAATGAAATTTTGAAGAATTTCTGAATCAGAATCTTTAAGCTCAAATCTGTGGCACTCATTCATTAGATGACATATTATACAATGATCCTCTTTGACGATTTCGCACAATTTCCACTTCTTGAGTTATTCTCACTCAACTAAAAGTAGAACTTTTGTTAATATTTTCGTATGGCCTAGTTACTACAATAAAAGAAATAGTCCTTTACAGTAACTTTGATAGACCATCTCCTTATGTGTCTCATACATCTGAAAGACAACTGCAATTCTTTCTTTTAACAATTACTTAAATTTTCTGTTTGCAATTCCTTATTCCAAACTGTAATGCCACACAGGTCCACATACCTAATTCAATGAGAAAATGTGGCAATGCTAGCACGGAAACAACAAAACTAACTTGTTTACCGAGCAGAAAAGAGGTTTCGAAATGCGAAACTCATCTACATATTTTTCCTGGGTAACTATTATCCGTTCGCGATTACTGAGTCCTGGGTTCGATGATGTCGAATAACAGAACTGATTGCTCTGTGCAGGTGCTTCATACGTCGTTACCATCGTTAAGAGTCTACTTTCACCCAACAGAAAACTGGGTTGCCCAATGTTTATAGTTTATTTGTGTAGTTTTCAGGATGTTTTTTGCATCAGTTCGCTATCATTTTAAATATATATATTTAAATTAAAGAAACAGCAAGTCTTGTTTTTAACTGTGAATAATAATAATAAAAAACTTTCTTAGTATCTATGCTAACTTTGAATACTGTAATTTTGGTTCTAATTATTAATAATGGGAGTTAATAATACTACAAGAGAGAAGTTGAAAGCAAGAATCGATAATATTCAACTGATATCATGGAATTCTACTTTCAGTAATTTACCTTTAAAAACAAACTTAAAATGATCCTTGTCGAGAATAAAGCAGTAGCTCAAGCATTGCCAAACATCACTGCTGTGCGTAAAGAACCATTTATCCATGATCCTACAACTCGGAGTTGAGTTCTGCAGTGGTTTTGTGTATGAAGACTAAGCTTAATATCGCGTAGTATTCACGGTTTCTAATGTTAAATGTGTACCGTCGCCTGTTAATTCCTAATATAAAAGAAGAGCAATATAAGCATTATGTCTTACTGGAGAAAAATCAATGATTATAACTGCGCGTTATTTATTTGAGGAAGGAAAGCAGAGGAATCAAAACTTAAATTCAAGCAGTTACAAAAAAGTTGCGTGTTTGGAAGTATCTCAAACAACTGTGAAAAGGGCTTATTCTATGCTTAAATCTTACCGTTTGAATATTAGGCAGGTACGAAACGATGCAGCAATAACAATGCTCCTATAATATTTTGTATAACATTCCTACTTCAAAATTATCAGTTCTCTGTTCTAATCGTGGTTTTCAGTCATAATCTGAACAACGCAAATACAAAGTTTGATGAAGTGTAGGGGAATGTTCCTGATCGGAATTTGTTTAAACTCGAGGAGGAAAAAGGGTGAAAAGAGGCGCTATCTTTGTACTGTTTTCATTTTCGAAAGGCCGAGTTGTTACATAGTTTTCAAAAACGCTGCGGCTTCATGATGCTTTTTTAAAAAGGGGAAACGGAACCAGCACTGTCCTATTATAAAGCCGAGTCACTTTCATTCAAATGTACTTGAGGAAGTGACGGAAAATAATATTTTTAATTGCACTAAGAGACCAAACTTCCAGTTTCCAATGAAACTTCAAAGTAAATTAATTTTGTCATTCCTATAGGAAAAGCTGATGGTAAATAATTACAAATTTCTGGCAATTTTGTTCAGAAAGTTGTGGTGTTAAAAAACAGTTGTTTTAAAAGGAAATGTCTGTTTTTAGTAGTTACATAAATTTTGTTATGCACAAGGACTCAAACGCAACAATGGCCTAAGCCCGTCATATTGTCCTTAGACAAACATTTCTCCTAGGCTAGGCAAAAAGATAGCGACCAGGACCTGTGTTTAGGTATCATACAGACATTCGTCCGACAAAACTAAAGGAAAAGATTGTCAGCGTTGATGAAAGCAGGATTCCAACCTGCGTGCCTCCCTAATACATATTCGAAATCTATGGAAACGTCTACACAGCATCGATCGTCGATTTCTAATAATAATAATAATAATAATAAAAGAAATCTCTGTTTATCATAACACCAACGAGGTCGTTTCTTGCTGTATAATGTCCTTTTCTTTTAAAAAATAATACTGAATTATTTTTTTCCTCATAATTAACTTCTAAATGTATGGAGTCCTTACACGCTGCACAAGTGACAAGAAGTAGCATACATCAAGTCTGCTTGAGCACTGTGTTGCTACAGTTCAGGCATTACGTGAGCAGCAACGCTGTGGATTTAAACATTCATGTGAACAATTGCAATAGTGCTAGGTACAGTTATGCACGCAGAGCAGAAAATCGTGTAATTACTTATTTTAATATAAACTTGTCAATAATAATTGTACGTCTTTCGCAACAACTGTAAGAATTCATGATTTTGAAAAAAAAAAAAAAAGCTTTTAATTCGAATATAACGTTATTAGTTTATGAGATACAATCCTGTTACATAATTAAATATTATGCAGTTATGGACTTCAAATTTTCCACAGACATGCACAAAGGTTCACTCTGGTCCGAAAGCCCCATTTTTCTATCTGCATATGCGTTGAAGATACTAATTGAAGGACTGTATCAATAAATATATATATATATATATATGGGCAAGGCCCTAGCCGAGCTGGTCTACCGGTTCCCGTAAGATCACCGAAGTCAAGCAGCTCTGGGTCTGGTCAGTGCTTGTACGAGTGACGGTTGCAGTACTCCAGATGGTGTTGCCTGTGCGGCGTCCACCCAGCGTCGTGAGGCCAATTGGGTAGCTACCTGAACAAACAGGTAGCGATCACAGTTGAGAGCTTCGGCTCTCCTCTCCCAACACGTCTGGTCAGCGTGGGAGCAGTGGACCACCTCCGGGAGAGGCCTCATCCAGTAGTGGATTTAATATGGCTGTGCATTATATGTATACATATTAGGGTGGTTCAGAATCATATGCAAAAAATTCAACTTGTGAATTTACTAATGGGTCACTTGTTATCTTATTCCTACCACTCACATGCATTCATGAGAAAAAAATCACCGATGTAATACTATATTTATAGGTCGCTCGATGTTGCACTATATTTATAGGTTGTTCAATCTTGGACGGTGCAATGCGCATTTTTGCGTAAATTAAATTTAGTTTGGTAATTACATATTTGCAAGTTTAGTGATTAATTAGTTAATAATTACGCAAGTTTGATAATTATATATTTGCGTGTTTTCAGAATCCGCTTCTCATTTAACTAATAACTGGATTATTTTTATTTCCAGGTTCAGCCATGTCTTTAAAGAAGCCATCAACAAGATCATCCAGTGATGTCTGGCTTTTGGGAAAACCAGAGCGCACAATTGCAGGAGCTGGTTCACAGACAAAAATTCAGGTGCTACGAAAATTCATGTACCATCATATGGAAGAGAAGCATGTTCAATACCGAAGTGCTGAACTTACAGTAGAGCCTTTGGTACAATTCTGGATCAAAGCAAATGTGCCGATGACAGATACGCGCTACGCCGCCAAGAAAGTACTAAAGCTTTATGAGGAATACAAAGCTCTGAAGAAGAATCGAACGAAAGACTATCCTTCTTATAGGATGAAAGAGGACATTTTTCGTGGAGATTTGGATGATGTATTTGATATTTCAAGAAAAGATGCTTTGCAGCTCATGAAGAACGAAGAGGACAAAAGCTTCTTGCAACAGTTGGAATATCCACGTTCATCTAGCTTTGGACCGGTCGACAAGAAAATGGCTGACCAGCAGAAAAGGAAGAGGATGCGTTCCGATGCAGAAAAGGTCCGTCAAGAGAAAGCAAAACGTCAGATTGTGGAGAATATCAACACGGAAAAACTGCTAGAACGCACTTCGTGTTCATCAGGCACATCAGAGTCATCTGATGAGGATGTACTGTTCAGTGAAGTATCAAATAGCCAGAAAGTGTTACTTCCCTCCAAACGACAAAAACCTGTATTAAACGATGATGTATCAATTGCTCTCGACCGTGCCAATGTCAGTGACAGAAATGCAACATTAGTGGTAGCAGTTGTGGTTCAATCTCTCGGATGGTCAATGTCTCGGACATGCTGCAAGATGGATGTCCAAAGCCATATACGCAATAAAGATCTTTCTCTTCCGCAACCAAGTTACTCTTTCCCAGAGTGAGAAAACAGATCTCGAAGAATTGAGCCTCTTCGTTGCCCTCATCTATGTACGCTACTGGAAGGAAGCTAATATGGAACACAGAGCAACACTGAACGACCTCAACTTCTTGCGTCAGCTGGAAGAATATGAACGATAAATTTAAAAATGCAGCACTTGCGACTGAAGACACATTTATGGTATCTCTCGGAATACCTAGTTCCACTTGCACTCTTTGATCCCCGCGTATCAGACTCATCAAAGCAAGCGATGGCCAACAATATGGTAGTAAAACCTGAAAAGAAGAAAGATCTGAGACGAGTCAATGGGAAGAATTTCACGACGGCAGCTCAGTTGAAATCCTATGCCCCAAGACGCTCAACTATATTCTTCAATCTACTTTTAGACGATGGTGAAGAGCAGGCAAAATCTTTCCTGCAAGATGATCCTTCGTCTTGGAGTTTACCAAAGAATGAGTTCATGTGTTGGAAACCTGGCTGTTGTAAATGATTGTGCTGAAAGAGCTGTTGCTCTTATTCAAGCTTACAACAGCTCTATAACCAAAGACGAGGTCCAGAAACAATATTTAGTTCGTGTTGTTGCCCTTCACCGTAAGAAAGTCAAGGACTTTAAGAAGGTTACACTTAAAAAACAAGATTAAATGTATGAACATTTTTAGATATGGTTTCATAAACGAACAATTAAGTCTGACTGTGAATGTGAAATTTAACGTAATTTGTTTTACTTTGAATTTATATTACACTAAAAACTCTCAGCGAGTCCTTAAACAAGTGGTAGAGCCATAATATGTTGCAGTTTTGTTTGTTGATGTCATAGGAATAAAGACATGCATGACCCAGATAGAAATTCGTAAGTTGATTTTTGGACCACCCTATATCTATTTATCTATCTATATATATATATAAATCACACCCATATTCAATCCACTAGTGGATGAGGCCTTTCCCAGAAGGGAGGAGTTGGTCTACTGCTCCCACGCTGACCAGACGGGTTGGGAGAGGAGAGCCGAAGCTCTCACTGTGATCGCCACTGTTTTTTATTCACAGCAGCTCCCCAATTGTCCTCACGATGCTGGGTCAACACCGAAATTTCTGAGCCCCCACCGGGAATTGAACCCATACACACACCAGGGTCATTGCAA
>JAGDQP010035437.1:0-19587 GCA_022664845.1 Lepisma saccharinum
ATCGACTGTCTCAATTTTTTGCCAATAGGGACAAGGGCTTCTATGAGAGAGGCATCATGATATTACCTTCCAAATGGCAACACGTTATCGAACAAAACGGCGCATATGTGACCTAAATCGGATCATTCTAACTATGGTAAGTCAAGCCTTCAATGTCATGCAAAAATAATGGATTACTTTTTACTACACCAGATACATCATTAGAAAAAATGGGATTGTCAAAGAGATAAGTTTTCCAGTGTTCATCATTTAGATACCGTGAATTACACAATACTTGGTGATAGCCAGTTCTTGTTAATCCGGTAACAGTTCGAGGTTATGAATGACACATTAACAATGATTTGAAGTCTAAATTAATAATTTATTGTCTGCAATTATTGACACTTTCCAATGCAATACTCGTATACTTCCTCATTCCAGGTTTGATTTATTATACCACAATAACACACCTGATAACAGATTTATCGTCTACTGAATATGGCCGTGGCTCAGTGGTAGAGCGTTGGCTTAGCGTTCGGGAGGTCGTGGATTCAATTTCAGCGGTCGACCATCCTGACTGAGGGTTTTCCTGTCACACTAGGCAAATGCCGCGATGGTACCTTCAACTTAGACCCTGGCGACACCTTCCCACATACTTTCCCCTCCCCTACTCCGACCTGAGTCTTATATATCTAAGGACCATAAATAAAATTCAAAATCAAAATATAGTGAAACATAACTATTAAGTCTGTACGTATATGCAGACACTACGTTAAACGCATAAATGATTTTTGTCGGGTGTAAGTTATTTTTCATGTTTCTACGTATCGCTGGCTTTTACAATAAGTTCAGAAATTTGTATAGTATAGGGTAAAAGAACAGCATAAACAAAACTATAAAAAATACCCTCGGTTTATTGTACTGTCTCAGGTTTTCTTGGGAGAGACTTGGAACGGAATGAACTGGATATGGGCAAAGTGCATTCGGAATATTCGACCTCCTCTTAGAATCATCATAACTGGTTCAGGAACCCCGCCAGAGGTAAATCAGTAACCTAAGTAAGGGTTACAATCACAGGGGATCTAACAGAGTCAATAGCCCAGGACCCCCAAATAGCTTAATGCAGCACTGTTGTGACAAAGTTAAATGTCAACATTAACATCGTAAACTTCGTGGTTTGACTTAGACACTTCGGCTCTTACTTTGCACCAAAGATCTGCAAACAACGCTACGTATGCAACGGAACATCTGCCAGTCCACTTAATATTTCCTGTTCGCAGCTGAACACAGGAACTGATGTCAACAGAAGTTCTATTACAATGAGTTGATCACCATCTGCTCTTATTTATGTTACACGGATACTGGGAGTCGACTGACCTTACAGATACAGTACACAAGGCACCAATTTACCCTTCGGAAAGGTGTTCCCTAGCACATACGTATTTGTTTTCTTCAAACTGTCGAGATCCTTCGTTATTTTGGTTCGAATATTTATAGATTAACATTAGAAATGGTAATAATAATAATAATAATAAATAAAAACACCTACAGATGAGAAGAGAATGCCTTTACTACGAAGAGAGATATCTGGTTTCAATTAATTTCGAAGTTGTTACAGAACTTACTTCTTTTTTCGTGAAAACTTCATCTTTAAAAGCTATTACTAAAAACAAATAAATTTTCACTAATCGATACTCAGTATTTGGAATCTGCTCTGAAACGGGATTGTAAACCGGCGATTTCTAAGACTTGATGGTGGGACCGAGCATTCCGAAACATGAGACAGCATCGTTTCAATTGTACACAACAGTACTACTTTTGGAAAGAACTTGTAATTATTATATATTTCATAATTGCTTTATGGCGTTGTCAATTTATTAGAAAATAAATATCATACATAGGGTAAAGGTGGGTAATATCGTGATACAGTAGAACCGCGGTAATCCCACCTCCGATGGTTCGACTCCCCGTATAATCCGACTCCGGCGGAAGTTGAGGAATATCGACGTATGTCTGTGCTTGTCCTTAAAATACTACATACTTTGTTGAATAAGTTTTCTGGTGACACTCGATCAGTGCGTTCTGATGTTTTGCTTTAGGAGTGTTTGCTGTTTAAGCAGTGACTCTTTACAAAGTGGACAGACAGTTTGTTTGTGCTAAAAATTGGCTTTCCGCGTAGTGTAGTCGTCCTATTATGGCAATTAAAAAGCGTAAACACGTTACGCTGAGCTTGAATTACTTTAATGCCTTAAATATTTATGCTCCTCTGATACTCCGACCTGTCTTGCGTTCCGACCATGCCCTCAGTCAAATAGGTGACGGATTAACGGGGTTCTACTGTAGTCACATAGCGCTTTGGCATGGTGTAACTATGGTTGAGGGAGACTGTTCTAGTGTTCTACTGTCACTACGAAGGTCAATCCTTGTAATGTGCGAAATGAATCCATCGAAGAATGCACGCAAGGAGCTGAAGAACAAAGGAAAGTAAAGTAAAGTAAACTTTGGACTTCGACATGTCACGATTCGCCTTTAGCTGTTAAAATCCACACCCATGCCCCTTCCGGGACTCGAACCCGGGACCTTAGAGCCGATGGACTACCACCGCAGACCGCTCGCCCCCCCTGGCCGGCAGCAAGTAAAGTAAGTACATAAGGAAATCAAAGGTTAAGAATTAGAAAGGCGCAAACAATAATGAAACATAAATAAGACTGGTAGGTTAACAAAATATGGTTCCTAAATAATAAGAAAGTGTACTAAGAATTGTAAGTTCATGTAGTTCATGCGTACTGTTCTTTGTAAGCATGACATACCCTTACAATTTCAAACTCATTCTTTACATGTTCGTCACAATTGATGATACTAGCCAACGTGCGGATATTAAGAAACTACAGATTTATGAACAGAGAACCTGGAAAAGGCTATAAGAATGGTCATCTAAGCAAATATTTTCATGTACAAAGCGTCTACAGAAGAATTCTGACACTGTTGAAGAAATTACTGTTATTGACATTTCGAAGCGTAACCTCCCGTTTGTCTTTTCGACATTACCAATTACAATAAACCTTCCTTCTTCTATAGTAATGAAATATAGGTGCATAAATAAATTCAATTCGATAATACAGAACCTATCGCGCCATTTATTGCCTCAGAAACAGACCAAGAATGAATGATCTGTGTGGAAACTCGATCTTGCTTGAGAGACGAGGAAGTCCGCAATTGTGCTGAATGGATCGACTGTATGACCCATGGTATGACCTGTGGGCAAAGGTGTCACATATTGAGTACAGGAAAAAGGAGGCATCAATCTGTATGTGAAGAATGGGACGATCTGGACTTTGACCTTTAGAATCACAGAAACAAGCTATTGCATATGATTTTTTGTTTAGCTGCAGATGGCTACACTGTTTGTACAGCATAGTTACTACTCCCTTATGTAACGGTCCATTTCTAAATCCGCAGCACGATATTACCAATCATATGTTACGATATTAATATATATATTACTATACATACAATTACACATGTAATTCCAACATTTTTATATATTAATTATTTTAAAATTATGAAATTTTATCACGATATTAAACTTTTTTCTATACTGTGCAATTATACAAAAATAACACTTTTTAAGTTTCCGGTTTTTACTATCTACTTTTCGAAACTTTTTTTTTTTTAATATGGCGGAAACGTACCCAATTCACCCAAATTCCAATACTTTTAAAACCATCTCCATGCGAATATTGGGAACTTTTATTTCGGTGCTAAAATTGTAAATTGTGGAAAATTGGTGGACAGTGGGAGGCTTACAATATTGAACTTACCAGCATTTAGGACACTGCTAAGGTGTAGGCGAGGAAACCCACTAAAATTTGCAACCTTTCCTGGAAATTTGCTACTTTTGTTGCGCCGTTATTAAAATGAAACGACTACAAACAGATGCCCTACAGCAAGCTCACCATACTGGAATATTATGTGGATAATACAGTAACCTTTACCTTTACGACCAACTATCTAAACAAGTTCAAATTTGTGCAAATGCTTCGTTGAATATAATTTTTAATGCTTGAAGTTGATTCAACCCTTATAAATACACTGCAAGCTCAGTGGTGCACTTCTACAGAAAAAAAGTGCTCTGGCGGTAGTATGTCCTGCTCTGTAAAAAGCTCCCTCTACATGTAAATATATATACAACTTTCAAAAAAGTGCCCTGGCGCCGCCAGGGTGCGCCAGGGCTGAAACACACCACTGTAAAGCTATATTACAACATTCGAATAAAAAGAAAAAAGCAACAGCAATTTAAATGTTCCAAATGAGCAAAATTTACGTAACAGTCAATACAGCGTATCAAATGTAATGTTTCAACAATTCAAACAAAATTACTTTCAACATCGTTGAAAATTCTCTCCACTTAGTCACTTACGTTCGAGAAACAAGTCGACATACTCTATTGAGTCATAATGTGATAATACAGCCACTGAACACACAACACAATAAATATTTTTTTAGAAAAAAGTTTCCAATAGCTAATAGGAACTACAGTTATAATCATAAAATGCTCGTTATCTTCCTTCATGCCTTCACACTACGAAACGGAAATGTGCCATTAACCTGATACGTGACAAAAGCTACCACCACGCATTGCTTCAGAACAATGGAGTACCAAGTGTTACGCTCAAGATATCCACAAACATAAATCTCCAATGATAGAACACGTCAGGAATGCGATACTTAAAAGACGAGTAATGAAAACAGTAGATAAAATTAAGGAACGCAAGCCACAGTAAAAGTTCTTTGTTTACCTGAGGCACAGTGCGGGAGCTAAGTACATAGCAACACACAAGTCCTCCTCCGATGGTTACTATTAAACTCAATCAATCACTTCTTTAGTTGGATGCTTCATTTGACCGAATTCTCAATACGCTCACTTTCTGCGCGCCAGTCCCGGATTCAAATCCGGTGGGGATTGAATTAACGCAGCGGCTTGGAGTCCACCTTCGTAGGTCCGTTTTTCGAAGCTCACAATCTCGTTTTAAGGCATATCTAAGTGAGCTTCTTTCATTATTAACTTTCGTTTAAGTTTCTGCATTCAGTTAACTTTTGTAATATCTCTGAATCAGTGTATCTGATAACGTTCTCTTGGTTTAGTTTCGTATTGAACAAATTGTTTTCTTACGCTATAATGCCAAAGAAGTCTTGCCCAACGAAAGAACTGTCATGCAACCTCCGTTTGAATATTTTTTTCCAGCAAAATTATCCTTCTCTCACCATTTTGCATTATTGACTTGAAAATGACTTCGTGATCAGCAATTGTGAATTGGCCCCCAACCAGGGTGTTCGGGAAGTTCGAAGCAAATTCCAAAAATTTCCACTTTTCGAAATTTCGGAATCACAAAAATTGGTATTTCGATTCTAGATATCCATTCCGAAATATTCCGAAATTGCGAACAGCCGTACCCTCTAAAGCGCCATTCACTACATCCGTACAACGCTGGGAGTATTAACATAACAGTCACAATCAAATCATTTCTCGCTTATAGGAATGAATGCACGCCAGAGTATTGCCGTTGTTAAATCATAGTTCAAACAGTTCAAAGGAAAAGAAAGCAATGATTTAATAAATTGTGGGTCTATTATTCGTACATGTATTATTGTTAGTATTGACGTCATCATGAGATAGACATGTTTTCCTTCTTTCCGTATTATCTTTCTGTAATTCTGTATAACGAACTACGGTAAATAACATTATCTTCGTTTTATAAAAGAGAAGGTTTCCGGGTACAATTTTATGAAGTAATGTCTGGTACATTTTTCTACATATAGTGCCAAGCTTGATGTAAAACAATATAAGTAATATTCCAACTTCAATACATACATCTGCAATTATTATACAGATTAAATAACTTGACCAGCGTGATGTGGTGGGTCTTCGTTAGGCTGGTCACATAACGTGCTTTTCTTCGGTTCCACGTTCCGAATATCGGAACAGTGAATTCAGTGAAGACCCTGATAACTTCCTACCCGATCTCTTTTTCTGCGTTATGTGCTTGTCCACGGACATGACTGATCAACACTGCGTAATAACCTTCAATCTCAGTACACCCTATATTTAAAACACGTTTTTTAAAAAAAGCTGCAGAAGACATATGACACCAAAAGCAACAGCAGACCGAAGGACTTTTGACAAGGTTTTCGTAGAATGTAGATACGGCTATAAGCAATTCACTGGCGCTATAACTAAATTATTATTATTATCAGTTTTTTTTACGGCCCCACTTTGCGATAACTTACACGATATATCATGTAATAAATTTAATTGATTCAGTCGATCCTATATCCATTAACGTAGTTCATAACCGTTTTCAAAAAACTTTTTTTATAGTTTAGAACTTCTTATTTTATTTGGATAAAGTAAAAGGGCAAAGTCGTATAAAAAAAAACAGTTCTGAAACTCGACTTTCCTTTGTTTAAATATTTGGCTCGGCGTCCCAGCACGATTTATTGCTGTCGTTTTCTTGTGCTAGTTTTAACACAAACCACGAAACCTACTTCTGTTATGTAGGGCAAGATATTATCCTCTCCAGCTTTACTTTCAGTTGCGAATTAGAACTAGATTTCGGTTTCTGTCAATTTTGTCTGATTTTCCTCCTACTAATTTTTCATCTGGCGCTCTACATGTATGTTTTCTTTTTCACACACATACAAAGTCGGCATGAAATGAAATATAACTGACGTGTTCCTTTTACTTTAAAAAAATAAAAAAAAAGTCGTCTTGATAACAGATTTGAGGAAAGAGTAGAAATATACATATTCTAATGGGGAAGGACCGGCACAAACTGGAATCAACGAGTCCTCTGAAGGGTGTTACCAAGTCTAATTCTGTTTCAAATTGGCACTACGCTTCACTGAGTGTGTTGTTTGTGTTGGCTACTCAGCTTGTCACCGGAAGAATATATTGCATAGTGCACCAGGCCTTGACAAGGTGTCACTGAAAACAGCATCAGGGTCGAGTCCATTGAATGCTGAAAGTCACGGGTACCAAAGACAACAGCAAAACAAACACTTAGCATTTTACTCTGCTGCAATTTCTACATCGTTTGTTACAATTTAATACTATATCGACAGCTACGGAGAATAAATATCTCGAGTTCGAATAAGCGTTTGGGAAATTTCTTCATTCAATCAGTTTGCAAGCATATTTATTAATAATGCTGCAGTAAAATTAGAAATAAATATAACTAGTCAGCGTGTTCTCTGAGGAAATGCAAGAAACACTACTCAAAAATAGAACTCGGCCTAATAAATTTATAACGTAGCGCGATAACTGAAAACTAAAGTATGGGAGAGAAATAAACGCATAAGAAAATGTTTCACATTTCGTAGTAATACTGCAATCTAGAACTTTTAATTGACACTAAGAATTATACAAATCGTTTCATACATGATGGCAATCACTGTTCTTTTACCAGCTAATAATAATAATAATTTTAAAAATCCTTCCCAATCTCGTAGCATCCTATATTAATGATGCAATATGATTTAACTGATAAAGTTACAACCTTCTCTATCACAATACAAGTTTCACAAGTACCAGTAAAGTAATTGCATTTACTATTATATATCAATACATTTAAAAGAATGATACAAAACAACGTTTGGGTAACGTATCCTGGAATTAAAATTCCACTGATTTATAAACGATATGTCTGTACTTTTCTTATGCACCTCAGAAGTATCTAAAAATATATTGTTCATACATAAACTAGGCATTTTGTAAAATGCAACCCATCAAAATAAGCATGAACGATAATTGTATGAAAGTAGCAATAACAATCTATTTTTGAGGTACGTAAGACGAGTATATCGCAAGTAAACACGTCACAGATTACATAAAATCCACATTGCATGAATTAAAACATTAACTTCATTAATAACTTAAAACTCTAATAAGCTTCACTGTTCGTCATAACGTTCAATTAATTACACAACTCTTTTCTTCTGTTGTGCATTATCTTACACCGACCTATGTACTTTTCTCGCCACTGTTCAAATTCTTTCGGCGTACTCCAGGTTGGGATCTACACTCTTAACCTAACACCGAAACTTTTTTACTGTTCGGATGCAATACATACAATATTTCAAAACAAATACGATTCAGTCACTGGCGACGTAATACAGACTTCAATATTTCGAACTCCATTCGGGAGTTCGGAACACTACAATTCCAGAATTCCGAACGTGATTAAGAGAGAAAGTGGTAGAAAATTGTTTTGCCTTCCATTAGTCCGTGAACAAATGGATTAGCGGAAGCCACTGGGTAACTGCTTGGATTGCTCTTCTAACCGTGTCAAAGTTTTTAAGTCAGTTCAATTTCTAATTCCAGTATTTCGACACCCTGAAATTTCCCGAATATCACGAAATTTTTCCATTATTTCCCTCAGCATTGTTGTACAAAGGTTGGGACTGTACCTAGACAAAGGTTCTTATCACTATCTTTCCCCTTCCTTGCCCCTTGAAGTGCTTGGGAGGACGCCGTCCTTCAGACAAGTAATGTGCATATACCATACTTGCCTATCTAGTATCCAGCTAATGTAAACTAAATTTGAAAAAACACAACTAAGTTTATAGTACATAAACTTGGGGGGGGGGGACCTATAACAAGGTTCTGAAATGTAGAGTAAAAACACGAAGTAAAATTAAAAGACTATTTTCTCTCTTTTTTTTGGGGGGGAGGGGTGTTTCTATGTTGAGTACTATACTGTCCTCCACATAAAGAATCTGATATTTGACGGAAAAGACAGTTACAACAGCTAACTGACAAACACCCAGATTGCATAATAAAAGTTACCCACGATGATGTAGTAACTGCCACTAAAAATCAAATTTGTCTACAAAGACAGTATACTAAATTGTAGTCCCAGAATGTGAGCTTTCGTAACACGTTTCACGTTAATTTCAGCTTTATAAAAAAATAAAATAGGAAGAACAAGAAGCGAAGACCTAGTATTACAAAACCCAACACTGCTGCAACCGATGGTATGCTTTCTTAGTCACGCTCATTATATCACTCTTCGCGTCTCGACGCCGATTTTTTTTTCCCTTCCTTCTGGGCTTGTTTTGGTTCTTCCCTCGGTGACTCAAATTAGAATTCCGTCTTGGCCTTGGGACAATGTCCTCACACGTGTACGGAAGTTAAAGCGAGCCCGCGAAATTGCAGTCATCACCTACAACTAGTTGGTTCCTTCTACAATTGGCTAGTCAATCGATTACTAGAAGATATTATGCAAAATTTGTACTAGAAAGTACCAATGCCTTTCTTTAAGCCTTAAAATAGGACTATAGCCCAGGCCATAAGTAACAAGTTACTCAATCTTAAACTGCAGGTTCAAGACCAATGGTGGGAATAAAAGTAAATAAAATAAGCAACCGCCTTCAACAATGTAATTAATGCACACGATATAACAGAAACTTATTGAGATAAATAGCCCGTTTCATCATCACACTGGCTTGAAGAAGGTTGTAGGATGTGTTCATTATATTTGACTTTTTTATTGCATTTCCTGAAGAAGGTTATTTTTTTCTAAATTAAATTTTATAATTTAGCTCTCCTAATCCATGGAACTCCTGGATGGATTTATTTCATCTATTCACCTTGCACTTGGTCGTTTTACTTCTCTGGGAATCCAATACAGAACACACGACGATCATCTTCCATTTGTTCATCTAAGTTTGTGACCGAGCCATCTCCACTTCATCTTCTACCTTGGACTCAGTTCAAATCCATTTATATATCTTACTGTACCTCCTGTTTATTCCTTGCATGCACCTCTTCAGATTGCTCTTTGTGTAGTTCTTAATTTTTGAGTCGTTGCGCATTTCATGTTCATGATTCAATCCATACATAATCGCACATTAAAATATACTAATATACTTAACGCTTCGGACACATTGGTCTGCTTTTAAAATTTGGATACATACAACCCAAACAACTCAGGTGTCATGTGGGTTGCAGAAGGAGGCAGGTCTCATCCAAATCGGGGTATGACAAATCTGTGCATGAGCTCTAGAAGAATGTAAATAACAAATCCTTGTCTTCGATAAAAAAATAAATAAATAAAAACTTTCTTTCAGATAGAAACACTAAATGGACAAAATATATAATAGACTTACATTATTAACATGTTTACACCAAAAATCAAGCAACCAGTATATGAGGCCTTCCGAATGCTATACAAAAGTACAGTATTCGGAAGGTTCACATACTGGTTGCACGTTATTCCGAATAACGAAGTTGAAGCCAACTATTTTGGTGGGTGATTGCTTCATTGTCTGTTTTTGGACACGTGTTTTGTTCGATGGTGCTTGAAGCTTGCGTTCTGCTAAGAACGACGAACAGAACAATCAGTACTACCATGTAGCAACTTATACAGTTACATCAAAACAAAACAAAAAAAAACGTCGTTTGAAGAAATTTCGAGGCGTAGTTTCGGAGCTACAAGGTGGCATTGTTACAAATGAGGTAATATATCGACAAATAATGACGTAAGCGGTGTCGGCTTAACAAATTACAATTGAAGTAGTATCCAGCACACATATTTAAGCTATTCATAAGTGTTACACACACGAGGGACACCTCTGCAAATTTAGGAAATATTCTCTAGTAGACAGCTTATCCGTAAATATAACTACGGTACTTTAATTGGGATAAATAGGGTGACAACAATGATAGTTTAATAACATGGTCGACTGTATGTTACCATAATTATTATTAATAGATAATTATCTACTCTCAAATATTCACATTGTTCAGCCTTTATTTCAACTGCTTTCTTAATCCCTCTTAGATCTCCTAACCATAAACTGCTTTCTCCAAAATGAAGCATTATTTTGTAACTTTTGTAACTGCCATCAATAAAGTTAATTATGCCATCATTATGCAGCGTGTACTGCAGCGTCACTGCAGAGAAATAACTGAATATGAATCAATATCCATCATATGAAAAACATACATGAGGAGCAACATGCATATCACATACCCTATCTATAGTTGGCATGGCATTGGGATGAATTTATCGTATGCCACATCTAACTCTCAGAAACTACAGGGATACTGAAAGAATGCCTCTCTATGCCAAATTTCATAAGAAAGGATAATAGTCCACATTCTGTAGTTTCCTTGATAAGTGATGCATGAGTATCAACTCTGGATATTTGAATGACGTCACAGTTGCAACATCCTCAGGAGCTGGCTGACTTCGCGACGAAAATAACATTCCTAATGTATATTTATCGCAACATATGAGATGGAAACAATAAAATTAGAAACATCTATTTACATAAAACCTATGATTCACCACACTGCTATGGCTAGTAGACTCCTATGTATACATTATATCGTGTAACCTAAACAAGTGTTAGGACAACCGGTGATTCCACCCAGTCTCTTTTTCAAGCACGCATTTAGGAGAAACTTCATTACTGATTTCCTTAAAACAACAAAAACTAAACTTCACAGTATACACACTGCGTAACTGACAAGACGACGACACCACTTTGTCAACACGTATTTCCGCGAGAACCTCCTTAAAGGAAAAGTATAGATTATTTCTTCAAATCACGACGACTGGACTTCTATAAATAGAATGGAATCCTATATTTTAACAGATGCTTTTCCAAGATAACGAACTCATTTCTTTGGAATTGTCAACTGAGTTGCCAAATGGCAGAAGAGGCACAAATACGTGAGAAGGATAAAGGGTCTCCATAGATATTCCAACGAGTAATGATTCATTCTTCAGTACACGATATAAGAAGGAGGGACGCATGTCGGAGTGGAAAGCGTGTTCGCATTATCAATAACAAGGTAGAAAAATAATTTTAAGAGGATTACTCATTGATAATACCTGTCAGCTTTCTTAAGTCTCGGGCCTGCGGCAAAACAGGCAGCTATGGTTTAAGCCAATCACATGTCTGAGGAATGACGTCCTTCAGGGAAAGCATTCGGGAGCCAGGAACCTCGCCATGACCCAATCCGCTGTGAGCACTACCACCAGGAATCCAAACCGGAACCCTTTTGATTAAAAGGCGACGTGCGAAAATTACGAGTACATGATGATAAATTTACCACATAATGAAATGTTTCGGGTTAAAAACACGTAAAAATAAATAATTTTCTCACTTTCAAATTCTCTTCCATCTATTTTTCAATTTCCATGATTCCCTCAATGTTGAAAACCAAACATTTGGATGTTCTGAACTGGATAACGGCAATCAAATTATTTTTTCTGTGTTGTACAACCACCATGTCTGCCAAAATCCCTGACACATATCAACTACTACCCAAAGCCTTTGATATTTTCTTGAAGGAAGTAACTTCTGAAAAATGTTACTGAATGCTTTAAAATAGGGAGAAACAGTAAGGAGGAAAAGAGAGAGAAAAAAATACATCAAACTATGATATCATATGTTTTTCTTTGAAACCATCTTCCTTTCCCCACCACTTGATGAAAACAGCGATGGTTGCAAGTTCAGTGATGCTTGAATTACGATACCATCATTTCCTTTCTACGTAGGAATAAGATTTCAATGTCATTTTAGAGGACAACCATCTTTTCTTTCAACACGTGTGCACTGGTTATTTTGAGTACGAATTAAAAGATTTAAGTCATGCAACTTTGCCAATTTGACTTATATATATATATATATTTCCTAATGGAGATCTTTATATAACATGCAAATGACATATTGCACAAGAAAGTTTGCGCACTACAGATGAATAAATTCTAGATATGCCACTAAATATTACGTCAGTCGAAATCCTCACGCACTGTATCTCTCATACACATAACACGATTTTTAAGGAGTTGTTCAAGTATTACGTAAGCACATTGTCATTTTAGATCCCCTCCGCTTGTAAACAAAAATAAACAAATACCCTCCCCCTGTCAGCAAATGTACGCAAAAATAAGCAGTCTTGATTCCCTTCCCTTGGGCTTACCATTATTTAGTACTAAAAATACATGTTCAAATCTATACTAATATGTTTTAACGAATCTTAACGTAAGCACTGCCATGATCCCCATTTCTTACTGTCACAAAATAAGCAAAGTTTGAGCCCCCTCCCCCTTGAATGTTTATATACCGGTACTACTTGAATGATTCATGTCCGTTCGGCCTTTTCCCGTTTCGCCTTACATCAGAATAACTTATCTCAACTTGATGAGATTACCCAGAAGGACTCAGAACAGGCATAAGGCGAAAAGGAAAAAGGCCAAACGGGAAGCCACCACTTGAATGACCCCAAAGGGAGAGCGGATGAAATAAATACTTTCTTCAAAAACTATTATTTTTCGATTATTGTTAACCAAAATTTGGCGAAATGGTCCCTACCTACTTATTCTGAATTGTAGTAGTTTCCAGGCAGAATATTCTAATCATAAGGTAATCTAAACTAACGTAAGTGACGAGATACTACATATTAGAGGTGTTCGGAATTCCGGAATCGAAGAAGTTACGAATTTCGGCATTCACTTTGCACTTCCGAACACCCCTACTACATATGGATCGCTACTGGAGATGCTGAGCAGGACGAAATACTGATTACAGATCCCCTTGACTGAAACTGAAGTGTGAACGAAACTCCAGAAAACGGTCAGTATGATACCTTGAATTGAAGTCGGAGCCTTTTGACCCAGCCCCTGTGTCCCAGTGGTTATTACTTTGGTTAAACCCTGGGGTAAGGTGCGAGTTCGCGTCTGTCACACTGGTCATCCTGAATGAGGAGTCAAGAAATTTCCTCTTCCCCACCAGGAGAATGCAGGGATGGTACCTTCGACAGATGCGCTCACCTCTGCCTTCCCCAATCCCTTCTCCTAGGCCCACAGCAAGTGTAGGACTTGACGGCAAGTAGTCGTCAGTCATTCTAACATTTAAAAATTTAAAGTTCGAATCAAGTTCTATAAACTTTACATAGAGTGAAAGTCATAAATCATTTTGTATGAAGAAAGAAGTATTTAATATTAAAAGAAAGAGCTATAATAAAACTGAATTCACCTTCTTCCAACATAATTTTGACGAAAAGCCTAAATCACATTCTCGTTTTTCTAATTCCCGAAGTAGAGTGACAAATAAAAACCACAATGCATTAAACCATATTGAATTCAAATTATTTATGGCCTTCAGGCATCTAAGGTTCAGATCGGGATAGTGGGGGGAGGAGGATGCGGGAAGATGTCGGCCAGAGTATAAGTTGAAGGTTCCATCCCGGCATTTGCCTGGTGTGACTACATTTGAAAACATTTGAAAAACCTCAGTCAGTATGGTCGGCTGCTGCGATTGAACCGACGAGCTCCCGAACACTAAGCCAACACTCTACCACCGAGCGACGGTCGCTCGGTGCATGAAATCATATGTAAAGCAGAATGGCCAGATTCTTTCTAAGATTTCATTTCGAGAACTTGACTAAAATGCTTTCATTAGGAGACGAAGACTCGAACCTGCGCTGTCTCTCCTGAGTTTAGTGGCATCAGGAACAGGGACTGGTTAAGAAAAAAAGATTGGCTATGGATTTACCAATAGATCGTCTTCCATAATTTAACAAAAAATATTTCACGCTACAACGCACCTTCTCTAGAACACAAGGAGAAAGTGAGCCTAACAAAATTAATTTGCTGGGTTAACTTAGGACTAAAAACTGCCAAGGAAAAAATTGAAGTGCTTGTGTAGTGAATGTTCTAACCAGTCAGCTACGGGAAAAAATCAGCGATTTTTGCAACTGCTTTCTCCAATGATTAATTTGTAACAGAAGAATGGCACCATTTTTAAAATTAAACGTCCATCCACTTACTTCTAAGAATAAGTTATATTACACACAAGAGAAAAGAAGAAAGGTCCTAATGACGAGCAAGCAAGATTACTTACAAATACCATATGCAACTGCTGCTTACCTGACATGTAATACAGAGCATGGTGGACACCGAAAGCGTGATCACCTTGTAGCCAAACGCTGAATTCAAATCTCGGGACCTGCCACTTGACTGACAAACTGCTCGAAACATGAAAACCTTCCCTCACTCCAAGAGGCCGTCTAAACCACAAACATATATAGGGGAACCTCCTACAGTTTTCTGTGGTTTTCGACCGAAACGTTGCCACTTCTTTCTTTAACATGCTTGTCTTCCTTTCCATTACTGGTTCTGGGGTTGCTCAAGTACGATGCATTCACGGAGGGTGGGGAGGAGTTCAAGCGTTTACCATCTCCTTTGAGAAAGTGGCAACGACAAAGAAAATTACTTGTCATCTTTTTGGCGGTGGTTGTCAATGTTTGGTTAACCGCAAGTGATAGGGGATCCGGCTGCTGGACCGAAGGTTTTCATGAGCTGCATCCTATAATACACCAGACGAATCTCTGAACTATGCATAGCTGCATCCTATAATACACCAGACGAATCTCTGAACTATGCATCGAATAAGTTTTTTCTCCTTCGTTACCAATGGACAAACTAACCGTAAATGGCGGGCTTTATAGCCATAGAACGCTTAAGAGTATGAAAGACGCTATACACGTCCTAAAATAATTTCAAAATTTTCAATGCACGCGCAAAGAGCTCTGTTTTGCCAATTTGCATGATTTAGTTGAATAATGATTTAATTCACAAGTTATAAATGGTTTCAATTTTGAACTCAGCTGAAAATGGATGTGTATGGTTTGCCATTACCTTCATCAGGGGCTAGGAGTGTATGGACATCCGAAATTTTGGGAGATTTGCTACAGATTTTCCGGAATTTCCGAGGCTTTGATATATCTCGAGATCGGGTAGTAACGAAAATGCGGCATGTCTTGAAAATCGTAAACTCCCGAGATGGATTCCCGAATTCTGACGACGAGGGATGAGACATTTTGCGATAGGCTGACTGCTGTAGAAAACCTATATTTTCACAGAAAATGTTTCGTCTCCTCTGCGTACTCGTAAAATGAACAATAATTCTTTTTGACGAGAGGTGGAGTAATGTACTTCCGGTTAAATGGGTACCTAAGAAATACCTTCACTGATTTCTTGCAGATAACTAATTTGGGAGCAAGAATGGTATATAAATATTTCAGAATCACGCCGGGTAGCTTAAACAGCAGACGTGCAGGTAGATAAATACTGGATTGAAAGGAATTAAATTCTAAAATATTGAACGTCAAAGGAATTCAATAATCGCATCTTTGAACTCGAAAAGTGTCAATTCAAAAAGTTTAATTTCACAGGAGGAGGAAAATGAGTTATTTGAGAAGCTATTACACACAAAATCCGTCACACACTTATACTATCTACCGGCCGCCGATGTAGATAGACTTGTGGCATTTTTGGCAAAGAAGGAGAATGGTTCTCTAATGCTTTTGAACCATAAAAAACGAAAGTTGATAATTTTGAGTTCTGACACTATTTGCGAACGTGCAATACATGTTTTAGTGCATCAAACAATTTACTTAATAATATGCGTAATTCATTTGATAAATTTATTCTTCTGTGTGTACCAAAAATGCTGCTGCTTGTTTCTCTATATAGAAGAAGGAAACGAATTTCGGTTAATTTGGAAATTACAGATAATTCATTGTTGTGAATTTACTTCAACTACACATACGAACCAAAAGTGATCAATCAAAGGAACTTGTGATTTGCAGTACTGTTGTTCTCTTTCCAAACAACTCTGGATCATGAAACATCCAAAACAGATGTGAAACAACATGAAATACTGAAAGCAAAGCCTTTCTTCTTACTAGTTTGAATTTTAGAAAGGAAGACCTCTACAGACCTACAGTATTGAAGGCAAACACGAATCTAGTTCACTTCAGACGGCAACTTAAAGAGATCAGGAGAGTTTGTGATTTTGTGGGTGGTCCTTAAATAAATATTCCGAATTTTCATTCTTCACACGATTTGTGTACCTAAACAACCAATCATTCAAAGGTCCCTTTTAGGTTGTTAATGACCTCGTTTTCCTTGTTTTTACAACATAAACAAACTAAGTTAACTTGAAAAAGAAAATTTAGAGCAGTTGATGGAGATAAAACCACACTAAACAACCTGAAAGAAGCTACTCACATTCATGGGATAACTGACTCTACGCCGATTAAGCCGTTTCTTATTTTCAGTTCTCATAAAATTCATCCACACCAGAGACATTATTACGGCACTAAAAAAGACCGCGAGATGAGAACAGTAGTAAACGAACAGTGATGCTCTGTGTACGAACTGCCAAACAGAAGTGAAGAGAACGCGCAGAAAGAAGATGGGAGGTACCCAAAGCGAGCGGAAGGAGCGACGGAAGATCACCAAAACGACGAAAATGGGGAAAGTAGAAGAGGAAATAGAGGGAAAATAACACAACAGTCGCCATATTCGGCAGCTCATAACGTCATAGAGGTGTGTTGTATTTATTGACAAAGGTTGTTTTTTTTTAACTGGTTCAAAGACCATTTCTCGATGAACAAGCCACACGTGAATGAGAAGTAACACATGGACCCGCCTACCACCCTTCTTGGTCAAGAACGCATGTCAAAGCCTACCAATGCGTAGGTCTATAAAAGATGTGCAAGCGAACTTATTTTTACCCTTCGCACTCTTTTGCAACCTTCGTTGCTACTAGTCTTTTAATAGATGTTAATATTTTACCATTACTTTTTCATTTTCTTGAACCCTTTCACAGCATTTTTTCAAACACATGATTAACTCTGAGTAATTTGAACTGTGGCCAAGCATTCTTTAAATCTATGCTAAGACAATTATGTTTCAATGAACGGCCCTCATATTTAAATTCTGTTAATGATACGTTACGAGCACTAATCAATGTTACTCTTCCATTTGCAGAACATCACTATTATAAAGAAATTAAATTATTGTTGCAAATATTCAATTTAGTCTTTCAATGGATATCTGATAAATATATAATCATTATGGTGATAATTGGTGTTCTGCCTGGTTTATGACCTCTGATAAAAATTATGTCCCTGGATAAGATGAACCAGTGGTATGCCACTGCCGTCGGATGAAGACGACGTCGTATGCACGGGACCTACAGTTTAAAGTGGATTCCGCAAAATTTTGTCCCCAGCCAGAACTGAACCCGGGACATTTTAATACAAGGAAAAGAAAGTGAAATCTCTCATCCAGCGAACGAAGCACTTCATAATATGGATATCCAGCGAACGAAGCACTTGATAATATGGATATCCAGCGAACGAAGCACTTGATAATATGGATATATTTAACTATGTTCAATCCCAACCAATTACATATATCATAATGCAACATTCACCAAGAAAGTATTCACCCTTCACTTGAAGAGTTTCGTTCAGATATAAAATATTCATTGGTAACTGGGTGCTTTATTTCAAATAAATAAAGGAATAAAAACTTTTTTCCAAGTCTGATATCAATATTACACATTTTATGTCTCCGCAATCTACTACAATAGGACAATATAGAGTAGGCATCTCTGCATGTGATTTCTTCTTTACTGATTAAGGTATCCTTGAAATTTTGCTCTTCCTAAACATTAAAACTAAATGGTCTTAGTATGTAAGCTATTATATTTTCATAACCTTACACAAATTTCAACAATTCTCTCCCGATTTGTGAAATATTATATAAATCCCAAAACGGCATAGCATTATCTCTTGTAGCACACAGTGAAATATCTCTAGAACAAACTTGTCTTGAACTATGAAAATGTTCACCATTAGAATTATACGCCCCGAAGAGTTGAGAAGATGGATTGTTTTGTACAGAGTAATGATGTGATGAGTGTACAGTGTTCTATCCGAAGGTCCCTGGGCAAGGTGAACCGATGGTGGTTTGTCATTGCCTTCCATCGGATGAAGATGATGTACGATGTTACAAAAATATTTAAAAAAAAAAACAATCAAGAAGGTAAGGTTGAAAGGGAAAGGCGGAAAAGGGCCTCTTGATAGCATTTAGGTTGATCAATCGTATGCCACAAGTAGGATAAGACAATATAAACTAATTATACAGGCGGTAACAGTACTATGGCTTACACCCGTCCCAAACAAGTAGGAAAGAAAGAAATCGGGTTCAACGTAAAGGGGGCTAAATTCGTCATGTTCTCTATTAAGTTTCAGGTTGCGGTGGCTCAGTGATAGAGCGCTCACCTCTGGCGCGTCGGGTCGTTGCTTCAACCTTAACTTATGCCATATGGGCTTTGTGGTGAACAAACACCGTGTGCGTGGGTTTTCTCGGTGTTCTCCCGTTTCCTCCCACTTTTTTCATTCCACCAATTCATCATCCATTCGGCCTGAGCCAAAGTTGTCTAAAGGTCTGAAATAAAATTCAAATTCTATCAAGCTTCAATTTGTATCAGTTACGTACATAAATAATATATTTTAAGTTATCATATGTAATGAATATACTATACGGCCTTTAAGTTTTATAACACGTATAATTAAGAACTATTACTTAAAACTATTGGGAACTCAAGAAAAACTACTGTCAGTCAGGATGATTCCTGTAGGACTCTATGAAAGACCACCTCTCGACTGCAAGGCAATATTAATTCATTAATAATAATGTTGATATTTTAATTACAATTTAACGCAGTTTAGAAGAC
>JAGDQP010035438.1:0-14782 GCA_022664845.1 Lepisma saccharinum
TCATAAAATATTCGAGAAATTTTAACGTTTGGCTTCCATCCAAGAATTCTGAGTTCTATTCAAGAAATGATATCATTTTTATTCATTCATTCACGAAAATAATACCTAAACAATCGATAAAAACTATAATTCGTCTTTTTTTAAAAAAGTAATCGAACTAGCGTAGCACGGAGAGTGATAGAATGTAGTACACAAGATCCTCTATAGATGGCAGCAAATTTTCGAGTATGGTTTGCTATCTAGCGGGGAAAATACGAGCTACATGATCACGAGAGCATTCATGGTGTGCTTTAGATTGTATGCCCTTAACAAGACAAATCGAACACTTGAAATGAGATAGGGTGTCCTCTACATAGACAAATTTAAAAGAAGTATTTGAAATTAGGGAATAAATAAATATATGATTGGCAGTATTAGCAGATGATCGTTATTTCAGAAGAAATGCACTTAATCTGGGGTCTTAGCAGTATGTATTAGTGAAAGGTTTATGTCTAAAGGTTTGAAATATTATTGAAAACCATTATTTGTCATTTTAGCTATTCAAGAAATTTACCCTTGTACTCAAGTAATTTTACCTTGTACTCATGATTTTTAACGCTTTCACTCAAGTAATGTAAATACCTTTGTTCAGTAAATTCTGCTGATAACCATAACTTGTATGAAAGAGAGAAAAAAGATAAACAATTTCAATTTTGGTCTCTTAAGAATAAACAAATGAGATCGAGTCCAGTTCGTGGATGAGCGCATGCGCTACTGTAAGGTTTCAGCACAGATCCTTCAAATCAGTAGTTCATAATATTAGTAACTATGGGGAAATGAAACCCAGTTCTTTCTTGAATAGTTAATAGTTCCTCAGGATAAAGATGTCGACGGATGGACAAACAGAGATAAGTTTTGCATCTTTGAACTCGATGAGACCTGTTCAACGACACCTCGGCCACTTTCGTAGATCAAATAGTTCCTGAGTTGAAAGTGGACGACAGACGGACAGAAAGGTGATATATATTATTTCAAGTTTGTGTTGATGAAACTTAAAATGAATTGAATTGACTAGTGTAAATTACCTAGGACCATCTAGGAGGGACTTCTGGTCCGTCAATACATCTTTTATATAAACTATATTATGCAGTGACTAGTAACGCTAGCTGCTTGATAATCAAGAGTTCAGGGTTCGATTCCCGGTGGGGACAGAAGTGGCTCGGAGCCTATTTTAAACTGTACATCCCTTTCGTATGACTTCTCTTTTATCCGATGAAAAGCAATAGCAAACCATCTTTCTCAGAAACCTTTGGGTCATAGTCATCATCATGCCTTTACTCTCACTAAAGACAAACAAGAGAAGTAGCACCGTTATTTCAGTAATACCGAAATACCGAAGAAGGGAATTTTTAAAACAAGAAATCACGAAGATGGATTACATCGTAATGGCGCTTTGTATATTTCCAGAAGGAGATAATAAAAGCTCAAATGAATTCCTAAGCTGGGAATCGCCAATTAAAACCCGCTACTACGAGAATGAAACCGAGAATCAGAGAAATATGAAGAAGAAAAGAGGAAAAAGAAAGAAAGGAAAAAGGAAGCTTTCCATCTAGATGGTATATGAATGTTGCGGCTTAACAGTGTAGCTAACCGACAAATTAAATCGCTAAAAGCAGTTTAATTTTACTAGAGAAATATTTATGAAAACTAAAGGGAAAACATAGTAAATGATTGTCTTTGAAGTGAACTATTATTTTGAATTCCTTGCCAAAACATATACATATCTTCTCCCTCAATCGTCGTATATATAAGAATGGTTATTCATATTGTGGAGTCATTCTTCTCAGTCATTTCAGTCAAACGCACAAGTAAGAGTCCTGAGACGGCATAGCTATTACGTCACTGACCATCATTGATATGTTCAATTTATAAATATTAACAAGCTATTAGTCACTTGTATTGACTGACAGGGGCCCTTCAGGAGGTGAGGCCCGGGGCAAAGGCACCGCTAGCTCCCCCGTAACGACGGCACTGTACCTATTTGAACATATATCGACGACCTGATTCCCTCACAAGTCCTATATTGAATTTATTTATGGCATTTTGACGTCTCTCTTCCGGAGAAAATGATGGAGGCAAGTAACGACAGAGTCTCTATCTATGTACAGTTCTGATATTCGTTTGGTGTAGTTGATCAAAACTTGTAAAATACCACAGTTAGACATTTAGGCTGCCAGACGTAAGGGATGATTTAAGCATGCACACCTCCCCGGCGCTCAAATCACATTCCTTTGCGGGTACACGACGAAGATGAGTACATAAATCAGCATTAATTTTTGCAAACCCAGTCTCGATAACTAGATAAATTAACGGTGAGCAGACGTTACACTGACCACGAAAGCTACATGGTAGTTTGTAACTTTCATTTTCATTTTAAATTATCTTTACGTGCGAAATATGCAAGCATCTTTCAGTTTATTCATTATAATCGTTTGGAATTATAATATTTTGAAAATTATATTGTATATGACTAAATTTTCCATTATCATCTGGAATATTTGTCGTCTCTTTTTATTTTCATCCACAATTTTAATTACGCATGAAATTATTTGCTAAAAGGGCAATAGATGGGATATGCTGTTCATGCGTAAGAAAGAAAGATCATTGGCTTAAGAATAATTAATTTTGAGTATTTTTGCTTCTTTGATTTGCAACTTAGCGTTTGATTGTTGCTCAGTCCTACTACTTGATAAGTCTTTTTATTATGTAGTAAATATTGCATGTCTGAGTCCGCAAATTGCTGTAATATTATTACATAATCTGCATATATTGCAGATTATATTTCGAGTTTCAGGTTGCGAGTTTCTATGGTTACTTCCTATATTATATTTTTTCGTCATATTTAGCATGGAAATCAAATCATTCTCTAAGATCCCTTTACTGTCCGAAGGAGATGTTTTAACTGTCTCAAGACGGAGAAAATTCTTGGCAGAAAGTTGAAGGGCTTCCCACTGTACTCCTGACTCTTCGTACCCAACAAATTCCCACTACCATCGTGTGATTTAAATGTCTCCGTTTTAGGTCTTTTGATAGCAAATGGCACCTTGTAATACCGCTCAGACCGTCAGTCTATCCATGTCCACTACTGAATAGTCTTGATTGATGTAGTGGCTCAGTGTTGCCAACCTACTTTTTAATTCAATTGCTCAAAATACTTCCATTCCATTAGTCCTATCTACACCAAACTTGGCATAAACATTATTTGACACAATAGAAAAAATACTGTGGTGTCTATGTCAGCAGCCAGTGTTGCCACTTTCCAGTGTTGCCAGCTTATTTTTTTATAAAATTCTTTTTTTAAATCGCTTCCATCACGTTAAATGTAGCAGCACCAAACTTATCATAAACATGATTCGATACAATAGAAACACACTGTGCGTGTCCCGTCCCCAAACATCTCCCTGTCAGTGTTGCCAACCAATGTCCAAAATATATCTCATGAACCACGAGGTGCAAAGATGTGAGTAAGGTGTCAGTAGAAAGGCATTGGAAAGACTAGCTCAGAGCCGACGAAACAGTATTAAGTGGTGTAGTGAGTCAGTGTTGCCAAACCAATTGTTTATAAATTCAATTTTTCAAACCACTTCGAATCCATAAGACCTATCTGCAACAAAATTGGCATAAAAATTAGAAATATCAGTTTAGATTAGAAATATCCTTTGGGTGTCATAGCCCGGAAACGCCTAAGTTATCAGTGTTGCCAATATATTTTCTATACAGTTCAATTTTTTAAAATATTTCCATTACGTTAGACGTAGCAGTAGCGAACTTGGCAAAAAATATTATTCATCACAAAATAAAAATGTGATGAATGAACTTATCCCCAAGCACCCAGTTGTCAGTGTTGCCAATCCGAGTCGATATTTGAACCATAGGGCGTAGAGACATGGTTGTGGTGTTTCTGAAGAGGTTTTGGGTTGACTAGCTCAGAGTCACTGGTTAAGTCATGAGCATCATTCATTTTCTAAAAAAAAAAACATTTTTTTTTTAAATTACTTCCGTAGTGCTAGATTTAATCCGAGTTCAATTTACTTTCACAAAACTATAGTTCCGAGTTTTCTCTATACACTAAATCCAAACAGCGGAATTTTCACTCTTTTGGAGCGGAAGAGGGGACCACTTTTTTTCAGAGCGGAATTTTCAATCGAAATAGTGGTTTCCAACTAAACACTCTCGCTTTGAATAGAAAATGTGCTATTTATAGATAGAATTCCGTTCTTTTGGATGTAATAATTTATTTTTTCAAACTTGAAAAAGCGATTTCTCATTCATTTTTCAAACTAGAAAGAGTGATTTCTCCTCTTCTTAGAGTGGTTTATTCTTTGATTTTTCATCTTTCTTAGAGTGATTTATTTCTCATCTTTTTTAGAGTGATTTATTTCTCATCTTTTTTAGAGTGATTTATTTCTCATCTTTTTAGAGTGATTTATTTATCATCTTTTTAGAGTGATTTATTTCTCATCTTTTTAGAGTGATTTATTTCTCATCTTTTTAGAGTGATTTATTTCTCACCTTTTTTAGAGTGATTTATTTCTCGTCTTTTTAGAGTGATTTATTTCTCATCTTTTTTAGAGTGATTTACAATGAATCATGGCTACTCGTCAACTTTGTTCTCCACCAATTGTAACTGAGAAGGTTATCAAAAGTTATGCTGTGAAATTTATTGCCTTGCGTTTAGTTTGAAAGGACAACAGAAAACTTTAAAACTTTTCTGTGAGAAAAATATACCAGAAGACGTCAGGATTAAGATATGTACAAGGAATGTTTTCACTTTGTTCTCAAGTACCTGACAAGACGATAGAAACCATTTTGATCGCTGTTGGAAGGTTATCTGAGTATTTAAGACGTTGAATAGCCAGATGGAAGGTACCGGGTTCAAATCTCTCCAAGTTTAATTTTTTTACTCTTTTTCATTCATAAGTATCTATATATCTACGTTCCCATACAAATGAATTACCATAAATCCCATTTTTCTCGAGCGGAAATTTCGCAACTTTTCTCCGATGAAACAATAGCCTTTCTTTCCGCTCAAATTGAGCGGAATTTCGTTCCTTTAATTTAGTATATACAGCATTAGAGCTTTCAACATATTTTTCCTAAATTTTGTCTTCTGTGTTGGAGAAAAAAAGACTTTTCCAAAATTGATCAGCTTGAGAGAGAACTTCAACATTTCTCGTTTACCAGACGAAGAGACCTTCGCCACCAGAACACGGATACTGGATATTCCTTCTAAATCATACACTGTAAAAAAAAGTTTCTTAAAATTGGGAGAAACAGTTTTTTTATTTTGTACATCGGGAAACAATTTTCTTAGAAATGAGATATGGGCGTTCTCATTTAATGGAAAATAAAATCATGCCAGTTTGAAAATAAGATCTCTTATCTAATTTCCAAACCAGCATGCTCTCATTTTAAATTAAATGAGAATGTTGATATCTCATGTCTAAGAAAATTGTTTCTTGGTACACGGATAAGAATTTTTTTTCTCAACTTGAAGAAACCATTTTTTATAGTGTATGTTTTCATTTAATCAATTTAAAATTGTATGAAATTCTATAAACAAATTAAACTGAATCACAAAGAATAGTACGTTAGGAGCAAAAGCTAAATAGTTTTCTTAAATTGTCTGTTTCTCTTTGATTCTTACAAAGCATTAGAACTGTTATCATGTATCAGTCTAGTAAAGACAAATCATGATCGTTGACGTGTGAAATTGTCAACATGTTAGCTGTTCACAGCTCAACGGTTTCAACCATTGAGAATTTGCACGCAATAATTCCTAAATTGTCATCAGTTCGAGCATCAAAGATGCGTTTAATCAAAGCTTGTGTTAATATTACCACCTAACTGATGAGATTCACTAGTTCGATTCTAGTAGTGTTTGTTGAACTATACACTGTTAAACATTATTAGAAATTTCCCTAAGAAGGGGGATGGGGTCAGGAAAAGTAATCGATTGATTACACGAAAATTTCCAGCATTGTTATTGACAATAATACAACAGGGATTCTGCCAGGATTTTCAGTTTGAGTGGTGTAAGTAGGGTTTTACAGGGGTTTTTTTATTATCAATTTTTAGTCTTAAAAATGTAAGTTGGGGTATGTGCGCGAAAATGTGGGGGGTTGACCTTCTTTATTGGGATCTGGCAGAATCACTGGACTACAAAAATATTTAAGCAAAGGTTTCTTAGAAATGCTTTTCTTCTTTTGTTTTCGTTAACAGTAGGCAAGTACTAAAAAATATTTTGACTGAATACACCCACCCCAGAAATTTCTAGGTATCATTTTTTTGGTTTTGATATTTTCTTGTAAACTGCAATTTTTTTTTATTTTCGTCAGTAACGTTAGTGCTAACTTCCACGAACCTAATTACGTGGTTTCGCTGACTTCCTCTAAGAAATATATATATATATGGGTCAGTTTAGTAACTTTTTGACTTCGGCCCGTCACGATTCGACCATATACACCCAGTTAAAATCCACAAATACCCCTGCCGGGATTCTAACCCGGGACCTTCGAGTCGTAACCTCGACCTTAGACCGCACGGCTACCCTGTCGGCTTCTGCAAGAAAGTTTTTATAAGTATAAGCATTTGTTTTAAGGAAGATACGATAATATTATGCAACTTCTGGCTACGATATAATACAAATGAAGAGAATATCACAGCTTCTTTGCGGGTTTTTCGTTACTAATATTATGACTGTGATAAGTCATATTTTTGGCAACAATATAGAAGTTTTGTTATAGTTTTTTTAGCTCTAATTTTAATTTACATTATATTGATTAATCAGGCAGCTGTAGCCTGAAGCGTCACAAATCTTAGTGAAAATAACTTTTTTCCATACACAGGACGAATTTCCTTATAAATATGCTTAACAGAAAGACCTTTCGCCTACAAAAACGCACCACTGGCTGCACGGTAGTTTTCACAACATTGATACGGCCTTAATTATCATTGTGTTACTTACTGACTCACTTCAAAGGATGCGAATGTTGTCACCTGGTGGCACGTTTTGAAACTACTCACGACAATTTCTTGTTATCCTTTACCAGTTTGTTTACTCCAAACGTAATGGAATCTAGTTATTTTTTTTTTAAATTTAGAGTTTGCAACACTGTGTCCATTCTTCACCGGAGCACTCGACTTTTAATTGGGATGAAGAGTCGAGCAATTGACAATGGATTTCGAAGGCTTGTGGTGCAGAATGCACAGAGAGAAAGAGAGAGATAAAAAAGAAAGATTTGGATTCTACTGAACGTGAGTGGGTAGGAGTTTTTCAATTAAATGCAAATTTCTGAGTCCATAGTACTCATTTTTATGGTTCCGTCTTTTCTAGTCTCCACCCCTCTCCTGAGACACGCCCACCATCACTTCTCTTCTTCATGTACACCATACCTCTTCTACATTTCCTTCTGGATAGAAAAAAAAATTCCCTGATAATGACAGACCTCACTATCCGCTAGTACTAGATTGGTCCTAATGATGTGGTTTTCAAGAAGAAAACGAGGGAATTAGAGGGATTAAATTTCATGAAGAGATGGAGGAAAATTCCCTTAAATTACCCATTCGTTTTTACATATTTTTTTTTCTCTCCCTGGAAATACCAACACTTAGAGAAATTTTTACATTGTATTGGATGAGGGAAAAGGAGCAATATTCTCAAACTACTTGCTAATGAATTGTTGATGAGTTGTTCTTTAAATAAAATTTATTAGGAAAGATTTATTATTTCAGGCAAAAATAACTGTTGCCTGGGTAGTTACATCCTATATATTTTTCTCAAAATAATTGTTTCTTTAGGCACGAAACACACACTACAATGCGAAATCCATTATTTAATTGCTTTGGAACTGTTACAGTATAGGTTATGAGGTGTGAGATAAAAACATGAACACAGAAATTCTAATTGTGAGGCAGATGTTATCGAAGACTTTCTTTCTTATGTGCAGGTAATCAAGGAGTTAAGAAAACGATTTGATTAATTGTTTTGTAAGTATTGCCTTGATACTGTCTTCATTGCTTTTTACGCTAGGCGTGCCACTGTGAATCTGTGAGCTGAGCTTGTCTGAGCAATGATTTCTCAAGGCAAACACTCTTCCAGAAGAACAAATTTGAAAGACAGCTCCCAGGCACTTAGTTTAGGTACCACTCCAACATTTGCCTGGTGAAACTGAGGAAAACCTTGGAGGAACCTTCGCCAGGCAGGTCGGCAGAAGGGTTCGAACTTGCTTTTCTCCCCAGAACAGTTCCTTAGTCCTCGGCCGTAACAACTGAACTTACGATAAATGCGCGTGTTTTGTATGCAATATTATGTTTTATAGAACGGAATCATGGACTCTACAAGTTTGAATTTATTTCTGGTCTTTAGGCATGTAAGGCTCAGACTGCTGGACTCTTCGTAGTGGTGAGGAATGAAAATCGGGTGCTCTCAAAATATGGAGGGGGATAAACGAAAAATCAGCAAGGTATACTTTTCAGAAATTGCCTACAGTGATACTGGAGACAATAAAAAACATAAGAATACTAATTTCGGATAATCACTGCAAAGATGGTAAATGCTCGAGTCGCTGTCTCGCTGGTCATCCCGACAGGTTTTCTAGTGTTTCCGCCATCTCATCAAGCGAATGACGGGATGGAAGCCCTAGTCACTGTCTTTTCATCGATATTCCCAGAAGAATACTCACCGAGGGACGTCATACCTCGAACTTAAGAAGGGTTTACGCCAGCTGTCACTTCAACTCATAAATTGTAAACTAAATAAAATTAAGAAATAATACTTATATAGAACATTACGCAAAAATAGTATATTGACGATATAATTGAAAGGATTATTGATAGGGAAAATGATGAGGAAAACAATTGATGCACCTCAGCTTTGTACCATTCAACAGAATAGGGAAAACTGGCGCAAAAAGATCAACTTTTAAGCTTGAGTTAAGCTTAGGTCAATCTTAAGTTAAACTGTTAAGCTTGAGTTAAGCTTACCTCAATCTTAAGTTAAATTTAGGCTTGCTTTGAAGAGCCTACTGTTGTCACGTCAGCACTCGAGGGGATGATACATTTAATGATTTACATACTAACTGTTACATCTGGGAAAATCAAACAATCCTTCTCCCACTTCTCCCAGCTCAATAATCTTCCCATTCCACCTTTTTCCCTTTTTACATTCTTTTCTTTAGTTCCCAATGGTTCGTGGTGTCCTCAGATCTTTTAACGTTAATTTAACTCGTTTCCCGACGTCATACAATGATGAAATTTTGCACAGCAACATAACTCGGGTGATATTATAATATTCCATTCTTACTTTCATATGTTTATATACTTTAAAATCATATTTAAATATTTTTTTTTAATATGGACTTTTTTATCCTAAAATTAGTACTAGCCTGCAACGATGTTGGGTGTTTACTGGTTGCAGAACACTTTAGAATTTGGGTCACAAAACAGCTTGAAAAAAGTTTCCGAACACCGAAATAGCTCAAAAAGCAATCTTAAAAAAAACTTTTAAAGACATTCTTTTCTTAAACAATTCGTACAAAAAGGTAAAAAAAATGTTTATGCATGACTAAAAAGAAAAGGATGGGGCTAGCCAATTCAAGAATTTATAAAGTGCGCCCCATGCTTTTCTTTTTAGTCATGCATAAACAAAATTATTTTTAACTTTCTAATACGAGTTGTTTAAGAAAATAATGTCTTTAAAAAGTTTTTATTATTTTTTTCCTCTGATAAATAATTATGAATTTAATTTATTAACCCGCACGGCAGAAGTCTCATGTTCGCTGCACAGGTTCGTAGGATATGATAACATTAAATGTATAGTCCCTACTCCTCCAGAATACCATAATTTATCAAGCAACAGTAATATGGAAAGGAGTTTCCCATTGCGGTCCGGGTAAAAGTGAGTGATACATTACCTCCCTGTAACTGTACTATTACCTAATTTACTTCTGAACTAACCACAACCATTTACATGAGACCAGTAATAAACTTGGACAATCAAAAAGAGAAAAAGAAGTATATTTGGAAAGCTTAACGCAAGTCTCAATTCGAAGTTTGATTTAAGGTTAACGTAAGCTTAACCCAAGCTTAAAAGTAACTTTCACGCCAGTTTTCCATAAGTATTATAGTGGAGAAAATTATTAAGTTAAAACTTGAAAGAGTGAAAAATGAAGTGCTCATGAGGAGAGGAAACGAAAGAAAAGTGATAGAAGGAGTAAGAAAGAAGAAGACAAGTTAGATGGGACATAATAGTATGTAGAAATGGTCTGTACAGAAGAGTTATAGTAGGAGAAAAGTGTAACGAAAGAGACAACGGAGGGGAAGGAAAGTTTGAATGCTTGAAGACATTTAAAACGGAAGAAAGCATAGACAGAAGAAGTAGCATGCAAAGCATCGAGAAAAATGGAGATAGTTTAGTTCAAACATGAGATGAGACAAATCTACTAAAGAAGAAGACATCAATGAGAGTATATGGAAAGAATTACTTAATAAACTTCAGGAAATAAAGCTTGAAGAAGTGAGGGTTGAAACAATTATGTACAAAACCGAATCTAAGTTGATTCTGAACCTCAAGATAGCTTCCAAATATACTCTAAAGTAACTGAATATCTTATGTAGAAAAAGAGACAACAAGGTCATCACGAAACTCATGACAGCTTCGAAGCGCAGGCTACATTAAAAGTTTCCAAAATAAAAGATCATCACTGAAACCAAGTACAATACAAATTAGATGCAAGCATTAAGATATGAATGAATTAGATGGGAACCTGACATGGCCTAGTACCTAATGTAGCCACTTCACTGCATTCGTTATAATATGTTTTAAATCCGATAGATTACGCTAGTTGTGTGTATAGAAGTTGTATAAGTAGAAGTCAGTAGATGGAGTCACCAGTGTCTTGAACAACGTTAAGTGGAGATAACTAGTTTCAAACCTCACGTAGGCTATTGGGTCCCTGTATCTTACCTGTCAAAGCTAGTTTTATGGAACTGGACAGAGTAATTCTTGTAGCTATTGGTTTCTGCTTAGAAATTCTTTTTGCTTGGACTTGTGTCTTGATATTTACGTTTTAAAATAAGGACATTATTTTAATATTTCTTAAATATTATTGATAAGAAGAGAATTTTTTTTCTGACTCGTCTTTTATAACCCATTTGCATTTATTTCATATTGTCATCTGTTAATCGAAGTTTTGAGCCAGACGTCAGAAAATGTTTCGTGAGTATTTGAAGTTTTATAAATATTTTAATAATCATAAGAAAGTCTCGCAAAAATCCCGCCTACGAAAAATAGGTTGGAAAGAAAAAGAATAAACCAGAATAGAACTTTGAAAAAGAAAGCTGGAAACGTTATTCAATTATTTATAGATTCGAAAAAAGATGGCGTATTGTTGAGATCACGCTGAAGTGAAGCATAAGGTAATTCAAAAGCTGGAAATCTCTCCTTTCCGTTGAGTTGAATGGTAAATATTTTATTAACGCTAGAAGGTGTCTTCTAAGTGATGTAGGCAGGCAAGCTGCTAAAATCGAGCAATATATATATATATATATATATATTAAAGAACTGAAAACGAACTCAAATAATATGGAGGAGTCAACACATTCTGGAAATGCTGAAATAGATTGAAACGAGTTTTGTAAGTGGAGGTAAAAAAGAAGAAGAAGAAGGAACGCATTGAAAATTAATGTCAATACTATATTCTCACCGTCATAAAATGATAAATACATCCCCTTTTTTCATTTTTCCAAAAGATATTATTAAGAATCAGACCATGTAGCTCGAGTGGGCGAGAAACGAAGATTATATTCCATCGTGGTTGTGAAGACCAAGACGTCATTGGGAGGTTAATATTAAAAGGCATCGAGAGGTAGGTACTTCGTGATGAAAACTGACTTGATTTTGTCCAAGATAAAATCTATGGCGTACGTTTGTTACTGCGGCGATGAACGTATTGGTTGCATGAGCCATTATTCGATATATCTAAAAAAGGCAAAACTCACTGACTCACCCACAGCTCTGAAATTTCCAAGCTTAGAAACTCAAAATTTAGTTCAAACTTTCTATTAGGTCCTGTTCAAACGCTAATAAGAAAGAGTTTTACGAAATGCAGCCCCTGAGGAGAGGATATGTGCATCTAAAATTATGCAAGTGTCTTCAACCATTTAAGAGCCATTTTTGTAGATCTTTCGGTGGTTGCCGGGGTCTTTTGGGCTTGATGAAATGGCGACTGTTACTAGTGAGCCTTTGTGCTCAGTGGCGTTTGGAGCAGAAACTTGAGAGCAACTCTGAAGCATCTCAGTGCTTACAATACAACCACTGACACCGAGCATGTAAGGACATGGCTATCAACTTCACTATTATACATTTTACTTAAACTGTAGAATTTGTAGACGAAAGTTTTCACTCATGTCTATTATTAACTTTTGTTATTACAAAACTAAATATATTGAAATGGTGATATTTATAAAAATGTTAGTTCTTGCTGAAAAAAAAAATCTCCCAATATCTCACCAAGTTCTATCGTTCCCTTGTTTCTTCCTGGAGAGACAGATATTTTTGTAACTTAATGGGAATTATTAATTTTAATTTTCGTTAATAGATGTTACACACAAGAGGTCCATCTCTGTAAAATTGGAAAATATTCTTTAAATATGTGCGTCAAAACTTTTGTTCATAGCTGTACAACTGCCTTATTCTTTATTCCCTGAAGACTGACGTTTTTACATTCTTTTCTTTAGATCACAATGGTTTGTGGTGTCTTCAAATCTTGCAACGTTAATTTAACTCGTTTTCAGACGTCATACTATGATGAAAATTTACACAGCGACAAAAGTTGGGCGACAATACAATTTTCCATTGTCACTTTGATATATTTCTGTAAATTTATATATTTTAAAAGCGTATTTATATATTTTTTAATATGGAATTCCTTATCCTAAAATAAATACTAGCCTGTAACTATTTTGCGTTTGACTGGTTGCAGAAGACCTTAGGATTTGGGTCACAAAACAATAGCTTGAGAAAAAGTATCCGAACATCGAAATTACTCGAAAAAAAATAATAAAAACACTTTTTAAAGACATACTTTTCTTAAACAATTCGTACTAAAAAGTAAAAAAAATAATTTTGTTTATACCATGACTAAGAAGAAAAGCATTGGGGCCCCAATTGAAGAATTTATAAAGTGATTGTATATGAGAGCGCGCCCCATGATTTTATTTTTAGTCATGTATAAACAATATTATTTTTGTACTCTTTAGTACGAATTGTTTAGGAAACATATCTTTAAAAAGTTTTATTATTATTATTGAAATTTTAGAATCATTTCAAGTTAGAAAGTTGCTAACACCTCCTTCCTTGTTATAAGTCTGTCATATTTTAGCCAAGAAAGTTTAATTTGCCAAATGAGGGTATTTAAAGTTACGTTTAGGTTAGATAAAGTGACTTTATATAAGCCATTAGTTTAGTTTACTTGACTTACCCACCACTAAATCAAGAAGTTTAGGTTAGCTAAAGTTAGATTTGTTTTTACTTTATTATTTTATAAGTAAGATAAAGTAAACCAAACTAACTTTTTCTAACCTAAACTTCTCGATTTAGTAGAGGATAGATACAGTGAGCTAGACTTACTTTCTTAGTGGTGAACAGATAACAGGAAAGAGCCAATAATTCACCTTTAATGTTTATACACGGCTAATCTCTTGTGATTTCACAAACATGGATTCTCACTATTAAACATGACCGTGTTTTTACTGCAGCGTTCTTATAAGAAATTCATAATCTATATTTCAACAATAGGGTATATCTTAAACGTCAAACTATTTACATTTCTGATCAACGGTTATTAAATTTGATTGAGTTCATATTCTTATATAAGATAAATATGCCAAGTAGCTATATTTCTGTTTTAATTTGAGAGGTTAGTAAATTTAGGTTAGATTACGAAATAGCAAAATCTTTGATGATCATCTGTAAATGCTAATATGATGCCTGTCTCCTAAACGTCCAAATGGTTAGCGCGCTCGCTCTCTTTCTTAGTGGTCCCAGGTTCGAAAACAGTTTAGGTCAGTTTAACGTAGTGTTTCAGAATCCACTCTAGCCAAGAACTCTAGGACCCGTTCTTTGAAGCTCTGGAACTCGTTTATCACGCTAACGTAAAACATTGTGGCAATAGCATTGCTGTTAAGTTACACGAAGACAAGAAAAGATCATTGGAACAGGAGCAGTTATAGATTTATCAACACAATCACTGTCATAGTGGAGTCAGATTGTTTCAAAACTAACAACACTAAGATCTACGACGGTGAATGTATTGACCGTGACTGCTCATGTTTCAGTGCAAACTGAACCGAACACTATGATCTAGGACGGTGAATGTATTGATCGTGACGGCTCAGGTTTCAGTACAAACTGAACCAAACACTACGATCTACGACGGTGAATGTATTGATCGTGACTTCTCAGGTTTCAGTGCAAACTGAACCGAACACTATGATCTAGGACGGTGAATGTAGTGATCGTGACTGCTCAGGTTTCAGTGCAAACTGAACCAAACACTACGATCTACGAAGGTGAATGTATTGATCGTGACTTCTCAGGTTTCGGTGCAAACTGAACCGAACACTATGATCTAGGACGGTGAATGTATTGATCGTGACTGCTCAGGTTTCAGTGCAAACTGAACCAAACACTACGGTCTACGACGGTGAATGTATTGATCGTGACTGCTCAGGTTTCAGTGCA